>CATIWJ010076932.1:0-11231 GCA_949640765.1 Croton laevigatus | reverse complement strand
CTATGTTACATTGTATAATTAATATAATAGTTTAATATTGAAAATAGAACCTATTTTTCTAATTTAATAAAATTTATTGTAATTCCCTACCGAACACAATACACTACTAAATACAATAGTTTTTGCTTTTTAATGAGAATTAAAATTGTCATTTTATATTTTTAAAAGCCAAATAAAAAAAATTAGATATAAGAATTTGAAATATAATTTATTATAAAAAATATAAGTCAATGAAAATTCATAAAATATGCAAATTTTTACATCATCTTTTGTCTTTATATAATAAGTGAGCATTAACTTTCTATATCATATATTAAAATAAATTTAAATTTAAAATCAACTATGAAAAGTGATTAAATTTGAACTAAAAACAATAATAATATCTTTAAAAGTGAAAATGAAAATGAAAAATTGACTTTACAATGTGAATCTAAAAAATATTATATTTTTATAGCATGAATCATTAAAATTATATGAAAATAATTTTAAAGATAAAAATTTTATGAATAATTGTAAGAATGATAGATAGACTAAAAGTTTAAGGAATAATAATAATAATAATAATAATAATAATAATAATAATATTTTAGTGACATAAACTAAATAAAAAATTAAAAATATCCTATTTTCAAATTATGCATAATATTGATATACCCAAAAGAATTTAGCATGGATATAACTCAATTTTTAAAAATCTATCATTTCTAATTATATTTTAAACTTTATTGTTGAAACAAATAACATAATTAATTAACGTTCAATTATAATTTTCATCCTTTTGGAAATTTTATAAGCTCTAACTTTTTAAGTAATAACGATAGATTCAATAGTTTTTGAAGAAAATCAATCATCAGGAATCAAAACTTTTTTAGTTATCATTATAGTAAAAAATGGATTAGTATAAAAATAAGAAAGAAATTTTTTGAAAAAAAAAAAAATTTCAAATATATGAAAGTAAATTGTAAATTAATACATAAAATAAATAAAACGCATCAACTTATTTGCGGCCATGATCAAAATGATATTGAATTGTTTGATAGGCATTTAGAATTACTATGTTGTTGCCATTGGCTTTCTAAGAAAAAAAGAACAAGAAATTTGAAAAAAAAAATTGCATGAAAATAAAAATATACAAAGCAAGTTTGTGCAAACCTTCACTCCTTCAATATTTTCATGATAGGTATTTAGGATTGTAGTGCTACCACCTCTTATTATAGGCTATTTATAATCAAAATTTTATTATGTTTTCTAAATTACATGCTTAATTGTAGATAATAATTATGGTTAACTATAGTAAATCTAATTTTTTGGCCATAATCGTGGGGGATTAATTACATAATTATGGGTAATTTGATATTTGAAGTAAGAAAATAAATCAAATAATTTGTTTGTATAACAATACACCAATCTTCACAATGATTTTTGACACAAATATGATAATTTTAATTCAAAAAATTACTTAATTTCGGAGCAATTAGTGGCAAATAAATAATTACCTAATTTAAACTATTTTTATGAGATTCTCATATATCAAACACTTATTTCCATATTTTGCCATTATAATTTAAGGAAAATTTTTATGTAATGCATATTTTTAATAATTGGATTAAAATCTAATAATTAATTAGGGTAAATTTTTCTAATCCAACAAATTACTTAATTTTGGAGCAATTAGTGGCAAATAAATAATTACCTAATTTAAACTATTTTTATGAGATTCTCATATATTAAACACTTATTTCTTTATTTTGTCATTACAATTTAAGGAAAGTTTTTGTGTAATGCATATCTTTAATAATTATATTAAAATCTAATAATTAATTAGGGTATACTTTCCTACTAAAAACTGTATTAATTGAACTAAAAGTCAAACTACTTATTTTATAATTTTCATGTTATTACCCTTTTTAAGATTTTTGGTTTTACTTTTTATATATAAATATAATAGATTTGTAGTTTTTTTTTTTTTTTCACTTGTAAGTCTCAAATTTAATTTCTAACAACTCCTCTATCAAAGGAATACAAAATTTGACAACCAATTTGGAACTTCCGAGGGAAAAAATCCTTCTAGAATAAATGATGACTCATAGACTTAGTATGATTACTTATGTAATTAGCTAGAGAATTGATGGAAAAATAAGGGTGTAATTTAATATAGTAATAAAGTAGTCTAATAGAATTAAAAATATAACGGTAAAAGAGTCTATTTTCAAATTAGAGGGAGAAAATAGTATATTTTGACAAACTTCAAGGACAACTTTGTAATTTTCCCTTCAAAATACTCATTATAATAAGTGACTTGCATAATAATTTGTGTACGGATAGTGTTGGTTCTTTTCATGTCTACTTTTGAGATAATTGTAGTTAGCAAGCAGTTCACTAATGGTAGATGAATCGTGTACTAATTATATATCATTGTTGATCAATTCACATTTTTGACAGGTAGTAACCGCTATATATACCCATTGTATACCATAGCATAAGTATCCCTTTGTATAAGTGTATCGGTATATGATTATAAACTAGTAGATGATACGCTACGGAGGGAAAGTCTAACTTTCCAAGAAGTAACTAAGTTTCTGGCAAGTTGAGAATTTATTTTAAAAATTTTAAAAAAGTTCTTGGAAGTTATCAAATTGAACTTCACTCATACATCATAAGTAATTTTCTTTCTCCAACCCAACAAATTACAGCCCTTTAAGTATACGGGCAAACTAACTATATAGCACTTTCATATGTTTTCTATTGCAAAAATAGCACAAAATAGAAATCCTAATAATATAGTACTTATTAAAATTTTGTCAATGGGAGGTGGTCACCGGAAAACTCGCCCTATTTGCTTTGTCAATCTATATTCCAAGTTCTTCATAGCTTAAATTGAGAATAAGAATTGTTTTATTTACTCTACTGACACCAAAATGTGAGAATAAAATAATTTACCTAAATTTTTTGATAAAATAAAAAATAAATTTATATACATGTGTCTAGAAAGAAATGAGAGTAAATAAATTTATTTATTGGTAACTGGTGGCATGTAGTTAAAGGAAATAAAAGAAAATAAATTTATCTACTGGTGACGGGAAGGAAATAAATTTATTTACCTAAGTTTGTTAAGAAAATAAAATAAAATAAATTTATTTTCTAATAAATGGTGGTTGAAGGAAATAAAAGGGAATAAATTTATTTTTCGATGAATAGTGGCAGTAAGTGAAAGGAAATAAATTTATTTTCCGATGAATGGTAGCCGAAAGTGGAAGGAAATAAATTTATTTTCCTTTGGCAGGCAGCTGAAAGGAAATAAATTTATTTTCCGGCAATCGACGATGCTCAGGTAGTAGGCGCTTGAGAAAATAAAAGAAAATAAATTTATTTCCAACAACTGGTTTAGAAAAATAAAAATCTTAATTAAGAACAATTATGAACAATAAAAAGTGTTCCAAAACTAACAAAAATAATTAAGTGATTTTACTTAGAACCAAACTTTATTTTTTGTCATTTACTACAATTTCCCTAAATATAAATATAGATTGCAGAACCTCATTATGAAACTATCCTCTCCCACCCAAAGAGCTAGGTAAGAGGCATGGAACACGATAGGTAGGAATTCCATACCACATGTTACCTAGCCCATTCTGTAGGCCCAGTAGACCTTTAGGTCGCGACTCTCTCAGAGTCCGCCTAGAACCACCTCTGAAGTTGATCCCATATAAGGCCACTTAATTTAACATTGGAGCCCTAATTAAACCTAAGACTTTCATATTTCTATTTTATCCTTAATATTTTATTTTTAAATATTTATCCTAAAAATATTTATAATATTTTTTAATATTATGATATTTTATTAAATAATTCAAATTCACCAAAATTGATGAAACAAGCAAAATAATATTTATTCCTTACCCCTTAAAAATTTTATTCTCGGAGTAGTTAACCTTTGAGGAAATAAGGAGCAAGCTTCGGCTCAGTTGGTTAAGGCGCTGAACTTCTCTCGGCACGACCCGGGTTCGACTCCTATTTCTCCCTCCCTCTTAGGGTAGGATAGATTTAGGAATATCTATGTTAAAAACCTTTGAGGAAATAAGATCATTTAAAACAAACAATGGCTTAGTATCATATCCTTAAACTAGTTTGATTTATAGTTCAATTTGATGAAAATTATTAAGGGCAGGAAATCAAATTCAACCATATCCAAATAAGTGCCGCCAAAGGGTGGACGTAAATGTTTTGCTTATCCACTCCCTCTCTCCCTCTCTCTCCCAACAAAATTAAAGTTCTGAGACTGCACATTTCATTACTATTCCCAAAAATGGCTGAAGCTATCATGAGCTTTACAATTACCAAACCATATATCCTCAACTCCCACTCACCAAAATTGGACTCTAACCCATCTTCCAGATCGGTAAAATCTTAATTACTGTTATATTTTAAAAAATTTTCTAAATTCTAATCATTTTGATTAAATGACATGCTATCAATTGCTTTT
The DNA here is from genome assembly GCA_949640765.1 of Croton laevigatus. Taxonomy (NCBI): domain Eukaryota; kingdom Viridiplantae; phylum Streptophyta; class Magnoliopsida; order Malpighiales; family Euphorbiaceae; genus Croton; species Croton laevigatus. The sequence continues at coordinate 6,748 of CATIWJ010076932.1, read as the reverse complement.
TCAGCTCAGACAAGTTTCAAGTTCCAGACTTTTTAGCGGATGGCAACAGGTAATTAGTCGTAAATTGTATAAATTATTATGCAGTAAATGAAGGATCAAAATTGTTCTAATCTAAGTTTAATTTGGAGTCTAAAATGACATGTACAGTTGGGAAACAAGAAAAGCAAAAGAGGGTCATTGAATAAAGTGAATGCTTTCCCAGATTGGCCTTTAATGGCAGTTTTAATTGAGCATATGGAAGGCCAAAGAGATCTTATTACTCATAAATCCATTTGGCATCTCAGTGATCAAGCCATCAAAAACGTTTGTGAGTCTAATTAATTACTCTTTCTTTCTTCTTTCATTTTTCAATTGATTTTGTGATAGGGAGCTAATTTGGGGGTTGGGGGTTGGGGGTTGGGGATTGGGACGATTTGAACGTGTGCATATATACACGCCGTGTATATTTACCCTTTTCACGTTTCCAAATTTGTTACCTTTCAGATGTATTTTACATATTCTTCACTTGTTGGGGATGTCTATTCTTCGGCTCAATGAAAGTAAGCTCATTTTTCTTGTTCATATCATTAGAAATTAATTTAATCTCGTCGAGAATTCTAACGACACATAAAAAATAAAACATATTTTAGGATCCATACTATGATTCTGATGCATATAGAAAAGATGGAGGAGACGGTACCGGACATTGGATATATGATAAGGTATATAACTAATTATGTGCATTTCATGAATTAGTAATGATAATTAATAGGTTAATGAAAGGGTTGGAGTAATTGTGTAGCAAGAGGACATTGAAGAATCAGCAAGAGCAGAGCTTTGGCGGGAGGAGTTAATTGAAGAGATAGAGCAGAAGGTTGGAGGTCTGAGAGAATTGGAAGAAGCTGGTCGGAAATAATTGCTTATATATCTAATTTTACTTCTCGTAAACAAATTTCTGTTGATTTTATTTTATTGATACATACACATACAAGCGGTCTGTGTGTTCACTGCTAGTAGTAGTGATTTAAGTGTCCGCAAATAGCTTATGAATCTAGAACTCCTATATTAAAATACCATCACCAACTCTTTCTTTGGGTAAGGTGATCTTAAGGATAGCACCTAGAATAGAAGCTTTAATTACAACTATAAATAGTGGAGTGCGAAAAACTTGTGAGGTGCAATCGCATTTGGGGAACTCGGAATTAGGGCAGATTATTGGCAAAGCGATGCTATGCCGCATCCATCTCTGAAGCCATTAATAAGAAAGTCGACTAGGCCCTTAGTCAATTAAAATTATAATCTATTGTACATCTAAATGTGAGAATGGAAAGATATATCCGTCTTTAAAGCCGTTGTAACAAAAAAATCGACTAGGCCTTTGGGCAATTAAAACTATAATCTGTTGTACATATAAATGTGAGAATGGGAAGAGATAGCCAAACATACTCAATGATTTGAGAGCATCCTCAAAGACAGTTGTAACATTAACAATTGTGAGAATTTTTATTATGGATTAATTAGTATGATGTTGAACAATATCCTCTCCAATTAAAAAAAAAATATTGTCACGTCCTAAATTCGTAAAATCAGAAATACAAAATAACTGAAGTACGAAAATGAATAACGGATTATTAAATAGAAAATTTATAAGAACAAAATAAAAAAAAAGTAAACAAATCATAAGCATAGTAAACATATTATAAACAAGTAAATATATTCTAAAAAGAAAGGAAATAGGAAGTAAATGGATTATAAATGGATTATATACAGAAAAATAAGTAAGATGGTATTCGTCTGACAAAAGCTGAGTAGAGACATGAAATACAAGAAAATGTGTCAATTAATATTTCTAAATAAGTTGTCGAAAAGTGGAAGTGTATGAGAAATAGATGGCTAAATAAATAAACATGATGTAAACAGATCGTAAATATTATATAAGTAGAAAAGAAACAAGAGAATAATTGTCTGATTAATTCTAAACAAAATCAAGAAATACTAGAAGGAAATATTATTCAATAAATATTATAAAGCTTAAATAACAATGATAATATTAGTTGGAATAATAAACAAAAAATATTTATTTAAAAATAAGACGGAAAACTTATAAGAATAATTAAATACGAAAATCGAGGTACTAATACATCCATAAGTTTATGTAAATAATAAGTTAGTGGAATAAAAAGATAAAAAAAAGTTTACAATAAACTCAGAATCATATCAGGAATATAAAATCTAAAAATGAGTGTTTTGTTAGCAATGATAAAAGTAATCAATAAAAGAAATAATTTGAGAAAAGAACTACATTAACATTATAATCATGATGTGCTGGGAATGCAATAGTAAAATAAACTCCGATAAAAATTGAATTTAAAATAATAATTATTTTTGTTAATCGGAACGGAAATTTATAATCATAAATTAACTTATAAAACATAAATTATATATAGGTGAAATAAGATTTGAATGCAAATGAGGGGTAAAATGAAAAGTAGTAGTAATTTGAAGGACCAAGGGGTAAATGTGTTAGAAAATATAATAATAATAACAACAACAACATATGGAAGAATAAAAGAAGGCGGTGACGTGGAAGATGTGTGGTCACCTAATTATATATTGGCGGTTTAAGAGGAGTATAAAAGGATGATAACAGTAAGAAGAAAAGGGGAGCATATAGTATACAGGCAGGGAGACAGAAAGCAAGAGAAGAGAGAAACGGAGGCAGCATGGAAATTCAATAATAAAATAAAGTCCGATAAAAAAATTGAATTTAAAATAATTATTATTTCTGTTAATAGGAATGGAAATTATAATCATAAATTAACGTATAAATCGTAAATTATATATAGGTGAAATAACATTTGAATGCAAATAAGGGTTAAAATGAAAAGTAGTATTAATTTAAAGGATCAAGAGGTAATTGTGTTAGAAGATATAATAATAATAATAATAATAATAACAAATGGAAGAATAAAAGAAGGCAACAGAAGGTGGTGACGTGGAAGATGTGTGGCCACCTAATTATATATTGGTGGTTTAAGAGAAATATAAAAGGAGGATAAAGGCAAAAAGAAAAAGGGAGCATATAGTATACAGAGCAAGAGAAGAAAGAGACATAGGCAATAGAATTTCAAATTGTATTTAAGAATAAAATTAAATCAAAAATCATAATTTTGAGAGGAATATCCGATGAATAGTCCAGCCGTCATCTTCACCCTCCGGCCTAATCACTATCAACTGAGGCCACCGTTCAAGTCCTGGCATTCTGGTGACTAGTGTAGGTGCAAGAAACTTCGTGAAAGACCACTAGAAATATGAATTCCAATCGGGTCTTGAGAGAAGTTTATAGATCAGCCGGAATTTCAACTCAAAATATCATTGTCTTCCCGTGGTTGAATGGCCAAAATAAGGTCACCAACTAATTCCTTAGGTTAAAAGAAGAGAACGGTATATGGCATGTAATTTATAGTGGTTGGAAAAAAAATTGGGCTTTTGGGTTCAAAAACGAGTGGCAAACGGGCAAAGAAGGAATTCAAAATGACTCGTTATTTGAACTAAGTCAGTATGTGCATCGTTTGGTATATCCGCAACTTTGTCTGGTGCATGACAAAATGACGAGTCATTTTGTAGTAGGTAGGGCATGCATCTGGGGATAAAAAAGGCAGCAGTAGCTAGGGTTGAGCATATACCTCGATCCGTTGGGGATATCCGCTAATCCGACCCACGCGGGGATGATTTTTCCAGATCCGTTGGATTTCGGGGCGGAGATGGGTTTAAAAATTAAAACCCATTGCGGGTTCGGGGCGGGGACAGGTTTCGAGTAAATCCGCCCCGATCCACCCCGTTCAATGGCAATTATGTAATTTATGATAAGTTGAAGTGAATCCTAGTATTATGTAATTGCCGTCGTTCCCTCACCCTCTCGCTCTTTTCCACTCCAGACCTCTTTTTCACCACTGCTCCTCATCCGACACCACCACCCAACTCCACCACCACAACTTCACAGCCACCCTTCGTCGACCGTAACACCACTCAGCCAGCCAGCCACTCAACCCACCACCTTATACTCTTTCCTTCTCCGCCGATCTTGCACCTCTTGTTCAGCCTCCGTCAACCGATCCTTCAGTTACTAACAGCCATAATTTCTGAGCAGCCATAGTGTATAACTCCTCTACATCAGAAATCACTTGGATCGAGTTGGTTGAGCACTTGAAGGTAAATCTTTCTTCTTTATTTTCTCTATGTTCTTATCTTCGTTCCTTTTTTTTTTGCCTCACTCTCTCTTCCATAACTTATTTACAGCAGGAAGAAGATGATATATTGAAGGGTGGTATTCTTCTACTTCAGCACAAGTGGAAGGCCGGGTATTCTTCTGCTTTATTTGTTTCTTGCTTGAACTAATTTCTATATGCAAAAATATGAGTTTGTTTTGTTTTGTTTAATTTTTTTTTTCTCACATTCTTGCTTGACTGAAATTAATTGTAATTGAGACTGAAATTGTTTAATTTTGACTGAAATTAATTGTAATTGATGTTATATCTTGACTGTAATTTACAATGTGAGAATATAAATGGACCTGAATGGTAGGGTTTGGAGTTGTTGGATGACCATTTCTCACGTTCTTCACCTTCATGAATCTACTGAGTTTGTTTTGTTTTGTTTAATTTTCTTTTCTTTCAATTAGGTGTAGTTTTTTGTGACTGAAATTCGTTTATGTTGACTGAATGAAATTGATTGCAAATGTGACTGATATTGTTTAATTTTGACTGAAATTAGTTGTAATTGAGACTGAAATTGTTTAATTTTCACTGAAATTAATTGTAATTGATGTTATATATTGACTGTAATTTACAATATGAGAATATAAATAGACCTGAATGGTGTGGTTTGGAGTTGTTGGATGATCATTGTCCTTTGGCTCAGTGCCCTACTGCCTTTGTTTTGTGATTTCATTTCATCAACCTATTTTTTCTTTAATTAAATGCATATATTATTACATCTAATAATACTCATTTTATTTTTGTTGTAGTAATTTTTTTTCTTTGCTACCATATTTCTATTCCGGTTCAATGACAATGTCAACGAACACCGATTCACCGTCATTGAATGAGAATATTAATGAGCTTCCATCATCCAGTGACAAAACACCAAAGTCATCTACTCAAGAGAATAGCATTTCTAATCCGGTTAGTAATTCACCTAGTAATGCCAATCATGAAATTGAAAGGGGAGCGGGGAAAAAGAAAAAATTTTTATCGGATGTTTAGGAATCTTTCACTTTAAAAATTATTGAAGGGAAAGAAAAGGCACAATGAAATCAATGTAAAAAATATCTTTTAGGAGATAGTAGGTAAGGAACTTCTCATTTGAACTAACATTTGAAAAGATGCCCTAGGAAAAATAATCCAAGCATATTAGATATGAGACAAAAATATTGATAGGTGAACAAAGAAATATAGATGGCATGCTTAAGTCCGCTTTAGGTGCTTATCATTTTGATAAAGTGGTAGCACGAGAGAATTTAGCACATTTGGTTATTATGCATGGGTTATCTCTTAGACTGGTTGAATACTTTGCTTTTAAAAAAATTCACTCATTCTCTTCAACCATTATTTAAAACTCCATCTAGATTCACCCTAAAGAGAGATATCTTGAAAATTTATAATCTTGAGAAGTCTATAATTTTGACTGAAATTAATTGTAATTAATGTTATATCTTGACTGTAATTTATAATATGAGAATATAAATGGACCTGAATGGTATGGTTTGGAGTTGTTGGATGATCATTGCCCTTTGGCTAAGTGCCCTACTGCCCATGTTTTGTGATTTCATTTCATCAATCTTTTTTTTTAATTAAATGCATATATTATTACATCTAATAATACTCATTTTATTTTTGTTGTAGTAATTTTTTTTTCTTTGCTACCATATTTCTATTCTGGTTCAATGGCAATGTCAACGAACACCGATTCACCGTCATTGAATGAGAATATTAATGAGCTTCCATCATCCAGTGACAAAACACCAAAGTCATCTACTCAAGAGAATAGCATTTCTAATTCGGTTAGTAATTCACCTAGTAATGCCAATCATGAAATTAAAAGGGGAGCGGGGAAAAAGAGAATTTTTATCGGATGTTTGGAAATCTTTCACTTTAAAAATTATTGAAGGGAAAGAAAAGGCACAATGTAATCATTGTAAAAAATATATTTTAGGAGATAGTAGGCAAGGGACTTTTCATTTGAACCAACATTTGAAAAGATGCCCTAGAAAAAATAATCTAAGCATATTAGATATGAGACAAAAATATTGATAGGTGAACAAAGAAAGATAGATGGCATGCTTAAGCTCGCTTTAGGTGCTTATCATTTTGATGAAGTGGTAGCACGAGAGAACTTAGCACATTTGGTTATTATGCATGGGTTACCTTTTAGAATGGTTGAATACTTTGCTTTTACAAAAATTCACTTATTCTCTTCAATCATTATTTAAAACTCCATCTAGATTCACCATAAAGAGAGATATCTTGAAAATTTATGATCATGAAAGTCTAAAGTGTTTAAGACTATACAAAAGTGTAATAGTATGGTTGCTATTACAACTGACATGTGGACATCAAGCAATAAAAAGAGAGGTTTCATGATAGTCACCGGCCACTTTGTTAATGATTCATGGACTCTACAAAGTCGAATCTTAAGGTATTTAATTTGCTTATATTTTTGTTGTAACATCCTAATTTTTAAATATTGATTTTTAATTAGAGGATTAATT
>CATIWJ010076924.1:0-10248 GCA_949640765.1 Croton laevigatus | reverse complement strand
ATAATATTTATTTTAACAAATCACATCAACTATTTTACTTTCACATATTTACTTTACTGCCATCCAAATAATAGGTATAAATAGGTGTAAAATAAGAAAGTAAAGTAAACACTAATATTTTATACCTTTATTTTACATGCTCCTATATTTTATACTTATATTTTACACTTTTTTTTTTCCAAACAAAGCCTACGAGTCATTTATTATCCACATGATCATGGTAAACATGCAAATGGAGTGAATATTTTGAATAATAGATGACAACATACAAATTGAATACTAATCAAGATAATAGGAGTAACTTGTAAATATTACAAATTTAGGTATTTATCATGTAATTTATCTTAGCTTTATAGACTCTGTATATATTGTCCTTTCATAATTAATGAAGACACATTTTACCTTTCTCTTATTCATTATGGTATCAGAGCTCAATAATACATTTCTCCATTCAGCTTCTAAAATACGATTCTTCTTTTCTAATTTGTGATTTTTTCCTTGGGTATTTTCTTTCTTTTCTAGTACTTGTTATTTCTTTGAATCAATTGTGTTGAGTAAAGAAATTCAAAGACTCAATGAGAAGATCCAGCTGTTGAATTGGTCTTTTGAGGTTTCAAATTTTATTTTTCGGTTGATTTTGATTTCTCTTGGTGTTCTAGCAAATTTGTGGATTCTCTTTCAACATCTGTTAAGTTTATCTTTCAATCTCATCTGCGTTTCATTAATTTCTCAAATCTAGAGTCCTTTCTTTTCGTTTTGTTGAGATTATCAGTTTTCTTTTTATTTCTCTTCATCTTCTTTACAATTTTTATCAATTTTTTGAAGTTCTTTCTTTGATTTCTTGGTCATCAACGGCTTCTGATAATATTCCTCCTTGCAGTCCATATTATCTTCACCCTAACGAAAATCCTTCGTTAGTTTTGGTTACTAATCTTCTTAAGGATTCTAATTACCACTCTTGGTTTCGTGCGATGAAAATGGCATTAATGTCTAAAAACAAGCTTCAATTTGTTGATGGTTCTCTTCCTAGGCCGGCAGTTACTGATCCTTTTCATGTTTCTTGGATTCACTGTAATACAATGGTTTTATCATGGCTAATGAATTCTATTTCTCCGATGATAGCTTCTAGTGTCATCTAGATGGATCTTGCATCTGAGATGTGGAAAGATCTTAAAGAACGGTTTTCACATGCTGACTCTGTTAGAGTTTCAGATCTTCAAGATGAGATTTATAATCTAAGGCAAGGTAATCTGTCTATTTCAGATTATTTCACTCATTTAAAGGTTCTTTGGGATGAATTTGTTAATCTTCGACCTATTTCAAGTTATGTATGTGGTGCTAATTGCATTTGTAATGCGTTGAATATGGTTCATCATCATCAAAATTCTAATTATGTTATTTGTTTCTTGAGAGGGCTTAATGATAATTTCAAGACGTTAGGTCGCAGATCATGTTAATTGAGCCTTTGCCTGCCATTAATAAAGTTTTTGCTCTTGTCATTCAATTTGAACGTCAATTGGCTAGTGAATCTGTATCAGTTCTTATTACTCTTTCTAATCTAGACTCTGGTTTGCCTGCTACTAATCAGTCTAATGCTATGTTCAATGCTTTTATTAACGCATCTCAAAGGAATTTTAGGCTGTGAGGTTACTTTCAATTTCGACCTAGAGGTTCTGGTCCTCAATCTTTAACATCTTCACAACCCATTTTTCGTCCTTATGGCAATTCTGGATATAGGCCTATTCAAGTGCTATAAAAAGAGTAGTTATCCTCCAGGATATGTTTTTCATTCAAGATCAAATGGATTTCAACAATCAGTTATTAATCAAACTTCACACTTTGATTTGTCTGATCCTGGTGCTAGTTATACTGAAAACTTTGATTACATTTCTCAACCTGGTAATCAACCTAATTCTGTTGATCCTACTACATATACTACCTCTTGTGAGCCTCAACATATGCAAGCTAGTTCCAATTTTGGAGTTCCAACTACTCAAGTTAATGATAATGTGTCTCTTACAAGGGATTAGTATAATCAACTCATGTCTTTAATTCCTGGAACTGCATCTCAGTCATCAATTATTGCTAGTGCTCATTCTGGTCACATTGTTAATCTTACTAAAACTGATATTGCAGGTATTTCTCTTTCTTATTCTACTTCTAAACAACATATTTTGCATTCTTGGATTGTGGATATTGGTGCGACTGATTATTTTTCATGCTCATTAGCATATTTTAAAACATATAAATCTCTCATTAATCATTTTGTTAAATTACCTAATAGTGTTTTGGTTCCTATTACTCATACTGGTGATGTTGAATTAAATGATCATTTAACCTTGCATAATGTCTTGTTTGTTCCAACATTTCAGTTTAATCTCATCTCTGTCAGTCAATTAACTGACAATCCTAATTATACAATGATTTTTCATTCATTTACTTATGTTCTTCAGGATGGCCTTACCTAGAAGACGATTGGATTAGCTAAGAAATATGACAGGCTGTATCATTTTTCCAGTTTGCATACTTCATTTTTCAATGTTAATTCATTTTCCTCTACTATTAGAACAGCTGTTGTTTCTTCCGTTTCTTTATGGCATCTTAGGTTAGGTCATCCATCTCTTAGTAGAATAAGGCATTTACAAGCTATTGATCCTTGTATACATGTTGAATTTAATTGTATTGCTTGTGATATATGTCATTTTGCCAAACAAAGAAAACTTTCATTTCCTTTGAGCTCATCTACTTTTAGTGCGGCTTTTGATTTTGTGCATATGGATATTTGAGGACCAACAACTACAAATATTCATGGTCATAAGTATTTTCTCACCATAGTAGATGATTTTAGTTGTTTTACTTGGGTTTATTTTCTTTCTTCAAAATCTAAAATAAGAACTATTATACCTATTTTTTATACTTATGTCCAAAATCAATTTAACACTACCATTAAAACAATTAGATCTGATAATGGTAAAGAATTTCAGTTTCATACTTTCTTCCAAACTCATGGTATTATTCATCAAACCTCCTATGTTGAAATCCCTGAACAAAATAGTATAGTTGAGCGAAAGCATCAACATATAATTAATGTTGCTAGAGCTCTTAAATTTCATAGTCATGTTTCTATTAGTTTTTGGGAAGAATGTGTTTCTCATGCTGTTTATTTAATAAATAGAATGCCAACTCTAGTTTTAGCAAATTCTACACCTTATCAAAAACTATATAATTATATTCCTGTTTTTAAGTATTTAAAGGTGTTTGGATGTTTGTGTTTTGCATTTACTTTGCATCAAAATAGAACCAAGTTCCAGCCTAGAGCTAATAAATGTGTATTTTTAGGATTCAAACAAGGTACAAAGGGCTATTTTTTATATAATTTACAAACCAATAGTTTTTTAATATCAAGGCATGTTACTTTCTTTGAAAATGAGTTTCCTTTTTTGTCCTCCATAACATCATCTTCTTTAGAGTGTGTTTTTCCTGCTTCAAAGCCTACTAATTCCAATCTTGCTTCATCTTCAAAATCTTCAAGTTCAACAACATTAATTAGAAAATCAAGAAAAAATAGGAAATCTCCTTCACAACTAACTGATTTTCACTGTTATCAAATTTCAAAATCTTTTTCATCACCTCATTCTTTAATAGTATTATATTCTTTACGTAATATTTCTTCTTCTCATCATTCATACATTTCTGCTATTGAATCTATTCCTGAACCAAAAACATATGATTAAGCATCTAAGCATCATCGATGGAAGGAAGCAATGTAAGCTGAATTAGCAGCACTTAATAAAACTAATACTTGGACAATTGTGCCTTTATCTCCTAGAAAAATACCCATTGGCTGCAAGTGGGTTTATAAAGTTAAGTATCATAGTGATGGTACTCTAAAAAGATATAAGGCAAGGCTTGTTGCCAAGGGATATACTCAACAAGAAGGAGTGGATTACATGGATACTTTCAGTCCTGTTGCTAAGATTATGACCATTAAAACTCTTTTAGCAGTGGCAGCAGCTAAACAATGGCATTTACATCAATGGACATCAATAATGCCTTCTTGCATGGAGATTTGGATGAAGAAGTCTATATGACTCTTCCACAAGGCCTAGATGTATCAACTATTTCTACATCTAGTGCTCCATTAGGGTGCAAACTAAATAAGTCTCTTTATAGACTTAAACAGGCAAGCAGGCAGTGGAATGCAAAGCTAACACAGTCACTCCTTTCTCAAGGTTTTATTCAAGCTTATGCTGATTGCTCTATTTTCATTAAGCATGATGGTAATTCTTTCATTGCTTTGCTAGTCTATGTTGATGATATGGTGCTTACTAGTAATGATTTGAATGCTATTAATTCTATTAAAACCTTTCTTCATGACAATTTCAAGATAAAGGATTTAGGTCCACTTAAGTACTTTCTTGGTTTTTAAGTAGCTAGAACTATCAAAGGCATCAATATTTGTTAAAGAAAATATGCTCTAGATCTCTTAAAGGCGTATAATTTCCTTGAATGCAAACCTGTTGCTACTTCAATAACTGTTAAGCTACCTGTTCCAACTTCTGATTCTGTGATTCTTGAGAATAAGATTGAATATAGACAGCTTGTGGAAAATTATTATATCTCACCAACACTAGGCCAGATTTATCATATTATGTTCAACAACTAGCTCAATATTTAGATAGTCCAACACCACAACTTATGACTGCAGCACATAGAGTTTTGAGGTACATAAAAGGCACAATTGGTCAAGGTCTTTTTTATGCAGCAGATACTACTTTTTCTCTTCAAGCTTTTTCAGATTCTGATTGGGCAACATGTCCTACAACAAGGAGATCACTTACTGGTTTTTGTGTGTTCCTTGGTTCTTCTCTGATATCATGGAAAACCAAGAAACAAAACACAGTTTCAAGAAGTTCTTCTGAAGCAGAATACAGAGCTATGGCTACCACAACTTGTGAACTTTAATGGTTAGTTTATCTTCTACAAGATCTGAAAATTACTCCTCCTTTGCCTAGTTTGTTATTCTGTGATAATAAATTTGCTCAGCACATTGCTCATAATCCCGTCTATCATGAAAGAACCAAGTATTTAGAAATTGATTGTCATGTTGTGAGAGGAAAAATTCAACAACGGGTGCTGAAGTTGATGCATGTTTCATCTGGCAATCAAACAACAAATTTCTTTACAAAACCCCATCCATTGAGTTCCTTTCAATTATTCAAGTCCGAGCTAGGAGTTCATTCTATTTACTCTCCAGCTTGAGGGGGCCTAATAGGAGTAATTTGTAAATATTACAAACTTAGGTATTTATCATGTAATTTACCTTAGCTAAAGACTCTGTATATATTGTCCTTTGATAATTAATGAAGATACACTTTACCTTTCTCTAATTCCATTATCACCCCTAAAGCAATTATTCCACATGTGTATGTGTGACTTAATGTGAAGAACTTTCTGTAACACAACCTCAATTGTGTTTATTTCTTGGCACTGAAATTCTATTTTATTTATTTATTTATTTTCCTCGCTTCCACTTGTAATAGAATGAGATTTTTCTGTAACAAAGCAGTTATGGATTTCAGTAATAAATTAATTTTATTAATTAGAATATATCGAGTTCAAGTTAGATTCGATGCTTGAAGTCGATAAACCGAAGTTGGAAAATGGTTTTTGCATAGCTTGTGATTTATAGTAATGTGTGGCCTATGAATTAAATTCCTTGTTGAATTAAAAAAAAAAAGAAGAAGAAGCTATTTTTATATGTTATATCTTAATTTTGATATTATGTTAAATTTGAAAATTTCAAGAGTTCTAGATTTTAAGTTTTTTCTAAGCAAATTCAATTTAATTTTTGGATTTTCAGTAAAGTAGCACAAATACAATTAATATATAAACTAAAAAAATAGTAGAAAGGTTTTAAAATTAAAAAAATAACATATTAGAAATAATAAGACCTACAAATTTTAAAAAATGCCAAAAGTGCTCATATTCTAAAATATTAATTTGTTTTTTAAAAAATAAATTTTCTTTTTTTCAAGTTTTTGTCGGAAAACAAAGGCCAATTTCCTCCATTCTTTCTCATCACCGACCACCACTATTCACCGTCAGAATGGCCCAACCACCATCGGCAATCACCAACCCAGGCAACGACGACCTTGACCAGCCCTAGAACTTCAACAAACAGTGGCTGGAAGTATGAGAAGGAACTAGATCTAGCTAGTTTCGGGTAAAAGTAAAAGGCCACCGGTGAAAAGTCCAAGGGACGAGTAACATTTTGGTACTTAACTTGCCACCATTCATTGGCTAGAAAAAGGTCACCTTTCACCACCGATCTACTATTAGGTTTCATCACTGTTGAAATTTTCTAATGATCGATAGCTGGGGTTTATGTGCAATGGAGAAGAAGAAAGGTGACAGTAAAGTTCAATAACAATTTTCAATAAAACTCCATACAAATCAATAAAAAAATTTAATAAACTTCAATAACAATAAGTATCAATAAATATATCCAATAAAATTCAATAACAATAATCAATAATACAATAATAATCAGTAGCAATCAGTAACAATTAATAACATTCAATAAAAGTTTGTAAGAAACTCTACAAATCAATTTAAAAAAATTCAATAAACTTCAATAACAAACAATTACAATCAGTAATTGTCAATAAAAATTTCCAATATATTTAAATAACAATCAGTAACAATTAATAACAATAAATAAAAATTTGTAATAAAACTCAATACAAATAATAAAAAATTCAATAAACTTCAACTACAATCAGTAACTGTAATAAAAATTTCCCGAAAACTTGAATGATAATTAGTAATAATCAATAAAAAATTTTCAACAAAACTCAATATAAATCAATAAAATTTTAATAACAATAAGTAACAATTAATTACTGTCAATAAAGATCAATAAAATTCAATCAATAAATATTAATAAGAATCAATATAATAGTAAATGTTATTCAGTAAATGTAATATATATACCAGTAACCCTAAAACAGGCAAGGTCATTTTTATCTTCTCTATCGCATAATCCCTAAACATCGTCAGTCACTGGAAAATTTCATCGGTAATGAAACCCAACAAATTATATGTTATTATAAATCTCTCAATTTTTAAATTCTAAATATAGTCTTACTTCACCGTGACTTCACCATATGTGGCCAAAAAAGGAAAAAAAATTGAATGGTGGCGAACGACTTTTTCGGCCAATGAATGACAGCAATATAATTACCAAAAAGTTCCTTGTCGCTTGGATTTTCGTCTAGTGGTAGATTAGAATTCCATTACCAATAATTAGAGGAATCGAGGCCTCAATGAATTCGAATCTAAAAGAAACTTGAAACCGATCCAAAAATTTCTCACTTCTCGACGCTATTTGCCGGAGTTCTGGTACCGATTGAGGTCGTCATTGCTATCCCTTGGGCTGGTGATTAGCGACGGCGGCTGACCATTTCCGCCGGTGAATGGTGAACAAACTATAAAAAATAAATATTAAAATAAATAGTCATTTTATAGGAGAGAGAAAGAAAATTAATCTGCACAAAAAATACACTAGCGCATGCAGTATATGCGTGAATTGACAATTAGTTTACAAAGTAATTACAAAAGTTTACAAAAGAAAATTACAAAGTGTTTTTTTTTTTTTTTTAAAGAGAAAATTACAAGTTTGTCAGAGGTTGCACCTACAATGAAAAGTTTTGTGTCCGCATTAAAACCGAAAACAATATAGAAAACTTTGTCATGGAATATCCCCGTAATGAGGTTGCGCCGATTATAATAACTTCTTTGTGGTTAATGAAAATGTGTTTTTTAGATTAGGGTAAAATTCTGTTAGGATATTTTTGTAAACAATTTAGTACCAATTACCATTTTATGTAGCTTTCTTTTAAAAGTACAAACTTAATTTATATATTAATTGCATCTAAACTAATTACATAAATAATGAATTTTGGAGCATTGACAACTTATTCAACAGAGTCAAATACAAAAATAACACCACGAGATATAGTATGAGCTGCTTGATGCATTGACCATTTAATATAAGAGACTCAAAATAATAACTATGAAAAGGAGGAAAATGAAAGAAATAGAGTATCAACTACACAAAATCAATCAGAATGCACTCTACTCAATTTTAATTCACCCTTTTAAAAGAAAAAAAAAAGAGTATTTTAAGAATTGGCCATATTTTAAAAAATTATTGTGGCTAATTTATTCAATATGGGTGCAAAATGTCTAATAACACCCAACATATGTACCAACGTGGTTGCATTTTAACAATTTTGCACCATTTACATCATAATTGACATAGTTGTTGTGTGCATTTTTTTTTATTTATTCTGCACCATTTTCTATCACTTAGCATGTAACTCATAAGGTATTGCTTAATTAATTGACCACATTTCTTCATACTTTGCACTCAAAATATCTACAATTGTTACCCACTTCTCATCTTCTATAAAACACATGCTTCTGCTACCCTCTGCACTTTATTGACAGTTTCACTAAAATATTCATTTCACCATCATGTACAGACAACATATGTAGAAATTTTGCACAAAAATGTTCTTATCCCTCCTATTTTTGATGGGTAAAATGGAAAGTGAATTGAGTCTCTATTAAATAGTATATTTTTTAAATAATCTTTACATTTTATATTCTTAATAAAATTTATAAATAATTATAAAATATCTACTACAGCTTCTCACGCATTTGATTTTGTGGTGGTCACTAGAATCAAAATAAGACAAACTAATTAACATTATTCTTTATTAAAGCTTGAATTCCTAGTAAAAGCATCCGTTTCCATAGGCACAAATTGCCCACGATGCTTCTCCTTTATCCAGCTTAAGGCCTCTCGAATTCCTAGGCCTTTTGCCGTTAAGGAATTATTCCTTGAATCTTCAAAGCCTTCCCACATGTATTATAACCTCCTTCGTCTCGTAGCACCCAAGTAAGCATTGGATTGAACTTGCATGTTGCAAATAAAATACTTATTTTGTGCACATAATGTCTTTAACTAAACTTATTTTGTGCACATACATATACTTTTGATCAAATACATATAGCTAAATAAAGTAAATACAATATGAAAAACTTTAGTTATTTTTTGAAGACATATTTTACAACACCAGGGATATGTGTGTTCATAAAGTAGTCATTCCATTCAATTGACTTGCAATCGAAGGAAAATAAGTCTGCTTCAACACCATTTTCTTTAGCTGCCATTAATAATTCATTGGTATTTGAGTCATCAAAGCTGCAAAAACAAAAATGAAAAATTAATATTAATATTAGCATAGTTATATAGTAAAAAAATTTATTTAGTTTTAAATACTATATCTTTAAGTAATTAAGTTACATACATTCCCTGGAAAAATAAGTATGGCTGGTATGATTCAACTAATCGAATTAGAAGATTGATGTTCTTGTTGAGTTTACTATATGTGCCTTGCAGATGATGACAACATATTTTGTTTGCCAGTTGCAGTCCCTGTATTTTTTTAAGAAAACAAAATAAATATGTCAGTACATTTTTATATTAATTGAAACAAGGAAAAGAAAATGATCAAGATACTTAGATCGTCAACATGGCTCAAAGAGCAATGGTCAAGGTACTTAGATCGTCAACATGGACCAAAAATCCGACTGCACCTCAACTACCTTTATTAAAGGTGATAAAGGTCCTCATCCACCTTTAATAAAGGTCAATAGAAAGATGTAAAGGCTTGCCTTAGCCGAGCCAAACAATATCAAGCTCAAGCTCAATTCGTTTAAAGGTTTTTTGAGCTCGAGCTTGTTGGACCTCAACTCATTTGATTGGAGCTTGTTCGACCTCTTGCTCAATCTATTTAACACGAATGTTATACGATGTGACAATTTCGAATTCGATTTCTGCCAACCACAATCACTACCTAGTTGGTGCAATGAGGAGAACTACTCCTGCTGTGTAGATCACAATATTACCCGGTTCCTTATTGACATTCTTTATAATTTTTTTTAAAAAAAAAACACAAAGATCTAACACCAAAATGGTAAAAATTAGACACTAAAATTTGAATTAAAGGTAACTAATTAAAGAAGAGAACTATGGACAAACCTTGAGCAAAGGCCGATAATGAATTGCAATATGTCTATGAAAGCTAGCAATATCAGGGAAAATTGTAGGTTGAACAACTTTCACAGACTTCCCGTTCTTAAGGATCCATGGTTTATTCTTAAAGTAGCAATACA
>CATIWJ010076899.1:0-34878 GCA_949640765.1 Croton laevigatus | reverse complement strand
GATAGTGGCAAGTTTTTGGGGAAAAAAAACCGATAGTGGCCTGTTTAAACTGAGGCCCGATAGGGTTAGGTATACTTTTAGTCCGAAGTATAAATTGAACCGAAAAAAGCCCGAACTGTTTAACCCGAAGTCCGTCAGGGCCAGCCCGAAACCGTTAGGACCAGCCCGTTTAACATCTCTACTAGGAAAAGTGCAGAAATCGGCCTGCAGGCGAGAGGAAGAAGAAGCACCATACGGTGCGTATTAGGGAGTTGTGTGGGAAGTGACCAAAACGGCAACTTGTTGGGTGTTTTAGGTAATTTAGCAACTTAATCCCTGGATTTTGGCTACCTTTCGAAAAGGTCCTTCCGATTAATTCCTTTAAACTCATGGGAAATTTAACTTCTTTACAAATGGGTCCTATTGAACTAAAACAAATTAAAACTTAGTTAAACTTTATAATTATTCTAATTTAATTACGTTATAAGATTTAAGGCAAATTAGTGAATCAAATGAAAATCATTCTAGCAATTAAGTAAGATTAGAGGATAAATTTAATGACTAAATTTACTTTAGTAAATGAAAGAAGGGGTTTATATAATAATGTTTCCTGTGGGTGGTTGATATGGAAGGTCATCCAACAACATGTAGTCATTTATAATTTTATCCATTATTTATATTTTTTTTTACTATTATAATCTTGTTTAGATAATAGTTTAGTCATTTAAAATATTTTAAATAATAGTTATCTTTTATAGAAGGGGGAAATAAGAAAATAACAATAAAATAGTGTATCATAAATAACACTATTTTTTGAAACAAAATAAGAGATATATAGAGTAAAACTAATGTGAGACCGCGAAGTAATAACTCAAAAGAGTACAAAACCATATAAAACCAATATTTAGACAAACCATAGAAATAAAAAATTGATGTAAACATGAAAAATGATTAAAGTGCTAAACAATTAGATCACTGTATACAAAACAAACAAGTAAATTTAGTTCTTAAAACGTAAGGCAAACTAATAATTTCACCTTAAACTTTGGTTAAAGTTGCGTTTTCACTCTAATTTGAACTTTGCTTAAATATCACATGAGCTATGTCATAAAGTTTCGATAGCGCCCTGAGTTCAATTTTTTGTCCAAAATTGAATAAAGCTGAAAAGATTGTGAACTTAAAATAAAATTAATTTAAAATTTGGTTCTATTTGGATTAGTATGCAAATTTCAGAAACTATGTTGCAATTCAACCTCTGCCCCTTTCTCTCTCATTCCCTCTCCTTCATTGTCCAGCTCGATCATCACCCCCACAGCCAATCAAAAACCCAACCACTACAATCTAGAATCTCTCCACCAGACCCGTAGATAACCTTGTGCAAGCAAAATATTTGCACGGAATCCTAATTTTTTTAGAGCCTTTAAATTTTAAAAACCTATAAAAGAATTTCCAACTAATTGGGTGAAAAAAAATTTCAATTATTTCTAAGGAAATCATTAATTTATTACCAATGAACTTTTATGCAGTTTATTTTGTAAAACTATAATTATTTTTTTTCAAATATTATATCCATCCTTTTATTTTCAAATATTAAAACATATATCTCATTTTTATGATTAGGACAAGGCCATGCTCTCCACCGCAGCTAGCAGCCAAGACCACCTCTCTAACATTAATTGCTTTGGCAATATGAGTTCATAAACACCAGCAAAAAAACCAAAATAGAAATTACCCAAACCGCCAACCCTCCTCCGCTGTGAACCACCACTTACGCCGAAACCACCTCAAGACCAGTTATCCTCTCTCACATCAATTTGCTGCATATTTGTTGTTTCTCCAGTCACTAGAGCTTCAAACCAGCCAGAGTCCTTAAACCAATCAATCAAAACACGACACTAGAGATGCTTCTCTCAAATGGGTGATGAATAATTGAAGTCTGTTAAAAGAAGAACAACCAACCAATTGAAGCACCTGCCAGCAAACATAAAGCATTTTACAACCAATCTCAAAATATAATGTTTTCATTGTACCATATTTCTTTCTAGAACATTGATGAAAATTCATAATAGATTTGGTTACATTGTTTATGTGTACATATTTCTTAGAGGAATTTCAACAAACAATTGATAGGCATAAAAAATTTAAAGCAATTTTTTGGTGTTTGAATGATTTGTCAGTGCCTTGTACAATGGTAGTTTTGTAGAAACCACCATTTGCCATTGCACGTAAAGAAAATAAGAAGAGATCTCAGTTTTTTGTATATTGTTGATGTTTTTCCCGCCTCGTGACCACAGTTTAGCATAAAGTCAATAGAATTGGCAAAGTTGATGTTTACGAGAAAATGAAAAGTAAAGAAATCAAATCTAAATATCTCATAAATTGCTTCATTCGTTTGTTTGGAGAGTAATCAGAAAATAAGCCACCTTACACATGTTTTGACTTTAAACTAACTTTAAAAATATGCAACTGTCACTGCTACAATGGTGGTTGGGGTCGGACTTGTTCAACTCCTATCAATGGTTAATCTCTTCAATAAAGTTCTAACAATGGTTAAGCTTAACTTATCTAAGCTTCTGCTTTCAAAAAAACCTACCTCACCTTAGGTTAAAAAAAAATTATGCTCAACTTAGCTAAGAGGTGCCTGATATAACTTTCAATTTCTTTCATTTTCGTCCAAATTTAAATTTATGTGTTATAAAGGTTTCAAATCAGAGTACAACTCACATAAATCGCAAAATAGGGTGATTTTGTGATAACTCACAAAAGGGAGGGTGAAAATGTACTCATGGTCAAAACATGAGAATGCCTAATATAACATTGAAAATTTAGGGTCTCAATAGCATATAGTATTAGCTTAAATTATATTAGGATACAAAAACAAATCTCTCTAATAAAATGTAGTTCAAATATAAGGATATATGAAACAATTTGGTTTTTAATATTTCATTTACTAGTAAACAAATGAAAAAAATAAAAAATAAAAAGACTTAAGAGCTAAACCATTAAAAATAAAAATATAAAAACATACAAATATTATATTGGAAATTCAAAGACCCGTTACATATTAGTTCGAATAAAGAACTTCTAATAAAGTAAATGTTCCCCTTAATACAAGTCAATTTTTCTTTTTAATCAAACTTAATAAAAGTCAATTAATTTAAAGCCAACTAAGTTTCAACATTCGTCGGACCAACTCAATACAAAGATGTGAACATAATTTAATTATCAAAAGATCTGAATTTATATATAAGTAGGCTACTAATGGAAAATAGTGAGTAGCAATAATCAGATCTGAGACCTCTTTATTTTATAATTTTCGTAAAATATATAAAATGACGAATATATCACGTATGATTTGCAAAAAAAAATCTGAATTTTTAATTTATTATTATGTGAACATATGTAGTTTTCCAATTAATTAGGTGGGAAAAAATTGAGGTTTGAGTATGACATTAATTTTAAAATAATTTCTTATATTTATGTCACTCCTACAAGAAAAGGATTTTTCCACCAATTATCTATCATTTTCATTACGTAAAAACATTAATTTTATTTTAATGCAATTATCAAAACTGTATTTACCAAGTAAACCATGAAAACACATATATATCGTTTATCTTTATGGTCAATTAAATTAGATGGGAGGTCCTTTTTGGTTCTCAATTTTGACCGGGTCAACGTATATTTATATGTTAACCCAGCAATATCGAAGTTTCGGGGGTTTTTTTTTGGGCACTTTTGAAAATTGTTAAGAAAATAAACAAAACACCCAGAGTTGGATGTGAGAGTGTATAGTGTAATAAAATCTTTTATATTTTGAAATTTTAATTACTATCTTAATTATACTCTTAATTAATTGAATCATACTTATGGCCCATTTAGTTTAGCTGTTTATACCAGCAAATAGATGATAGTAGCTATTGATAGCTGATAGTTGATTCGGATTAGTGTTTGGTTAAAATTTAGCAATTATTGCGGTTATAATGTGAAATTACCAATAAGTGTATAATTATAATTATATATTAATTATTGATTTAAATGTAATATTATTTTAATAAGGTTAATATAATCATAATTTGAATCAGTTATCAACTAAAATGAAAAAAAGTTGTGGAACAACAACTGTTCGATATTCCCAACCGCTATCAGCTCCCGATTTTAAAATTTACCAAACACTTAAATTCTAGCTGTTTGGGACCTAACATTTATAAACATCTAATTATAATAATTCCGTTTAGGATTAGTATCTAAAATGTATTATTTAGAAATTTTTTTTATAAACTAAATAACTCTTAAAAGAACAACTTCTACCTTATAAGTACATGAAGATTAAAATTCTTAACAAATAAAAAAAAACCATTTCTTATGT
Source organism: Croton laevigatus (assembly GCA_949640765.1). Classification (NCBI taxonomy): domain Eukaryota; kingdom Viridiplantae; phylum Streptophyta; class Magnoliopsida; order Malpighiales; family Euphorbiaceae; genus Croton; species Croton laevigatus. The sequence continues at coordinate 30,530 of CATIWJ010076899.1, read as the reverse complement.
CCAAATTTGTTTTATATAAAATGATTTTTTCCATGTAAAATCTTATTTAAAAATGTTTTGTTCATATGTAAATGATTATTTATAATTATATTGCGGTATATACAATGGATAATGATGATTGTTTATTAGCAATTAAGTTCGCAAGTTGCAAGAATTACTATTATGGTACTTATATTTTTTTGTAACCGACTATTATACTGCTTCTAAAATCATTAAATGATTAGTATTTGTCATTTTCCTCTTTTAAATAGGCTGACTAATATGATACAAATCACCATCAAACGCTATAAAAGTCGCCATTGCTGATTTTGAAAGCATGGTATAATTTAAGATATTTTGTACTTGTAATTAAATGCTAATTCAGTTGCTATATAAACCATTCCTTTATTTTTTAAGTGAGACACTTATTACGTAATCTTATTAATATAGATTGGCAATATTTGTTTGTCAATTTGCATCCATTTGATTAGAATATAAGAACAGAAATTATTATTAGATGATTTAAAAAAAAAAAAAAAGAAAGAAAAGAGTAGATGAAACTTTGTAAAATGATGGAAAATTGGAAGTTTTTTAATTTTTAGTCAATGTTACTTCATCTTATTTTTATTTTTTTACATAGATATCCCTAAATCTATTTTAATCTAAGAGGAAGGAAAAGTAGGAGTCGAATCCGGACTATGCCGGAAAAAGCTTAGCTCTTTAATCAATTGCGCGGAAGCTTGTTCCTCATCTAGTCTACTTAATAATAGCAGTAATTTTTTAAAGTAATTTTTGCATTTCAATAAGTTAAATATTGAACAAAAACTGTCGGGCATGGAGAAAGCTCCTGGAAATAGCAATTACTTTCTAGTTTTTAGGAGGGAGTCGACTGAACATCTCAGCCATTGGTGGAAATTTCGCTTGCATCTGATCCCCAATTCTTGTTCACCCCGTATAATCGTGTTGGGTGAATTGTGACCTCATATGATTGTGTCGGGTGAGCGACAACCGATAATATATATAGTATCATTTTTAATATTTATTAATACTAATTTAATGCTATATTTTTACCAAATAGACTCATAATCCAATAACAAATATGGTTGGGTTAAAATATCAACTAAATGTAATGCAAACAAAACAAAGTAAGGGTTACAACATTTGGTAAAAAAATTTTGAGATTAACATTTGAACATACAACTTGGTAAAAGTTGAAACATACGATATGAAATTGTTATTGACACGTTAATCTGATTCAACAGAAATGAAAATTACACAGGAAATAATCAAACAAGCTTCTATCAATAATTACGAATGGTTCAACCACTCTTTTATTACCTGCTTCAAGCTTTTGACTTAGAAAAATATAATTTTACAAACACACTTCATCCTTCTTTTTTTTTTTTAAGCCGCCAATTTTCGAGGTTTTGCCCAATTAATCCGAACCCGACTCATATTTCATACTATTTTTTTCTCTAGTTTTCCATTAATTCTTTTTAACAACAACTACTTTACTCTTTAATAGTTTATTAGCATATTTGTATTAGATGGAGACATGGGTGAGTAAAATATTTTCAGTAGAAATTTTCTCTATCTATAAAATTTAATCTTGGCCTTTCGTTAAAAAATAGAGAGTAAAATTTTTTTTTTTTTTAACATAGATATAACTCATGCACTCGGATGTGGAGAGGAATTTCGAATTCTAACTATTTGGACATAAGGGTAGATTGTTTACCAACTCTGCTAGACCCTAATCATATAGAGTAAAACTAATAGGGGTGTGCATTGGTCGGGTTCGGTTTAAACCGAACCGACCAACCCGAAAACCGAAAATTTTTAATATTAACGTCCGAACCGAACCCTTAAACCCGATTAAACCGAACCGAACTTGTCGGGTTGGTCGGTTTTCAGCGAAAAAACAAGAAAATTTGTCATTTTTTAGGTTCAACCCAAACTAACCCGAATTAATTTTTGATTTTTCTTAAAACGCAAAACCAAACCGAACAATCCAATTAAACCGAACCAAACACGTCGGTTCGATTCGGGTTGGTCGGGTCGGTTTGGGTTTTGCACACCCCTAAAAACTAATCATACGACATTCATTGGTAATGCACAAACAAGCTTTTTTTCAAGCTAACTTTTTTTCAGAATTATATACAACTTGAAAATTTATTTTGGTTAATTTATACTTTTTTGTATGAATTTCAATTGTATTTGTTTTGATTTTTTTTTTTTTATAAATTTTCAAATAATTATCAGTTGAAAAATGGTACGTTTTCACCAAACCGAAAAAGGAATTTGCAACGGTAAAATCGGGGATTGACAAACTAAGAACCAAACCGTAAAATTAAGAACCGAATAAATACGAAAACTGAAGTTTCGGTTCTGTTACCCGTTCCAAATTTTGTAAAAATCAATCATTCGATTCTAAGCCCGGTTCTTACAAAATATTGTACCGGAACCGATCCAATAAGCACTAAATCCTAAAAATATTCTGTGAATTCGAAAGTTATAACGAAGTTTCGTGCATCAACTTTTTATCACACTGTAGTTTTATGTATTGCATATAGAAAGAAACTGATGGATTGGATTTTTTATTTTTTCCCCTCTCTTTTTATGCAGGGAACTGATGGTTCGATTGAAATTATTAATTATAATTTATATGCATAGCAACCATGTTAGGTAGGAAATTGCACTTATGAATATATATAAAAAAAAAAACAACTGGGACCGTGTAGATGTACTTCACAATTGCTTTTTATATTATTTTTATTTTTCATTAATTGAGATTCTTACTATTGATTTTTCAATTTTTTCTCTATAATTTTTTTTAAACTTTACTTAAAAAGTAATAATTCATGCTCATTCAATATAAAAAGTGGATCTCATATGCACTAAATACAAATTATAACAAAGGGCATAATTGTATTAATTCAATAAAAAATATAAAAAATTTTACTTATTTAAAAACTGAATTTTGCTCTAAAATCCCAATAATTTAAAGAAGGAAAGGGAGGTATTAGAAGTTTCAATTTCAAATCAAAATTGTGACATTAATGAAACGTTTCTTTCAAATTTCACAATCATCTTTTTTTAACTATTCAACTAATTATCTTTCAAAGTAAAATTTTCAACTACTTTTAGACAGTGAACTTACTATTAATTATTTTTTAAAATGTTTTAAAAAAACAACTTCACATAATTATCAATAACATATATTGATAAACATAGCAACTTGGTAATATTTACAAAGAAACACCATAAAAAGTTTTGTAATTTGAAAATTTGTACTATAAGTCTTTCATATTTTTTTATGGATGGGATGTTAAAAATCTGATTTGGAACTTATAATTGAAAAAAGCATAAATACTTTTAAGAATAAACAATAACTCGCAGTTTAGTAAGTTTAATTAAATAATTAATCACAAAATAAAATGGATAAGTATATTATTGTTTGAATAGAAAAACAAATTAATTTAATTAAACGTTTTATAATTTAAAAATTGTGATACAATTTATTTTTTAGGAGGTGTGAAATGAATTTTTTTTTGTTTTTGTTTTTATGGAGGTGTGGAAAAGTATAATTGTGATATTTTTTGTAAGGAGTGAGGACTGAGGAAGTACTTTCGGGGATATGTTAAAAAAGAAGAAGGTACTTTTGGGGAAAAAATTAAAAAGGAAAAATAAAGGTTGGGAGGAAGGGGGTTTCCCTCCATGGTGGTTGGTTGGCTATGTTTGGCCAAAAAGCTTTTTGAAGAATTAAAAATCCATCAGCCTCCAAACAACACAAAGTCAAAATTGCTAGAACAATTCTACTTTCAGCCACCTTTTTAATTCAAGAAAAATTAATATTTGAGAATAGTGGCATTAATGAAAGAGATGGATATCAGCTCCATCATCTATATCATCATCTTCATCAATGACATTTCCCTCCCTCAGGTGACCTGGTCAGAATAATACAAAACAAAATTATGGGTTTTACATTTCCATGATTTTAGCTTATATGTAAGCTTATACAACATATTCTCTGTGTTTTTTCTTTCAAACCCATTTCTTCTTTTCTTTTGTATGTAAGTGTTTTGGAGGGATTTGCTCCTTTTTTTTTTTTTTTTGTTGGTATATATTGGGTTTTTTCAATTTTTTGAATTAATTAATTATCAGTTGTTTGTTTCTTGTTATCAGCTGGCTTATTTGGATCAAGCAAGGGTTTTTAGTTTTGGGGAAGAAAGGGTAATAATAAGAGATGTTTCATAATCCCTTTGATGGGTATGGGTTTAGCACTCTTGGAATGTCTGTATCAAGAACTTTCACTTTTGGAGCTGTTTTGCTGATGTGGCTGTGTTGGTCTCCGCTACTTACTGGAGCACAAAATGCGATCACTAATCCTGTAGAAGGTGACTATTGCTTCATGTGCTACTTTTTCATCTTATATTCTTTTTTTGCCCCTTTAATTTAAACACAGATATAAGTTTATTAGCCTTTAATTATTGCCAATCTGAAATGCTTAGAGATAATATGGGGTGATGAAAGAGTGCTTTCATATAAAGTTCAAAGTTATGAATGATTATTTTAGAAACTTCTAATCCTTATGTGAAAACCTGTAAATCAAATGATTCCATGTGATTAAAGAAAGAATTTTTTTTTTTTCAGTTCCAGTAATTAATTTTAGTTTATTATGCATACTTTTTGGTTACGTGAACGAATATGACGAATACTAAACGTTCTGGAGTTTGCAGTGAAGGCATTGCGGGACATAATAAGCAGTTTAAACGATGTGAACAGAAATTTAAGCAATTGGGACCGTGGCGATCCCTGCGCATCAAATTGGACAGGGATTGTGTGCTTCAATACAACAATGCAAGATGGCTATTTACATGTTAAAGAACTGTATGATTTCTCAATTTTATTCTTTTTACATGTGTGCATTAGATTGCTTTTTATTTTTACCAGATTGTGTTAAAGAACTCTATCAGTTTTTCTACTTTATGCATAGCCCATAACTTCTTTCTATAATCATCCTTCAAGAGTATAACTTCTATACTGAAAGTTGGAGAACTTTTGAAAATAGACAATCAATTGTTTTATGAACTTTGAAACCAATAATAACATTTTTCTGTTGTATTAATTAGATTTATTGCTTAAAAAATTGCTTCCGTAATTGTTTGTAAAGTTGACTTCATGCGAAGCATTATGTAATAGCTTGATTCTTGCTGTTGTCGCAAACTCTGAAACTTAGATGCATCTCCAAAGCCTTTTGTTCCTACCTTTTTGAGGAGAAAATTGTTAACATCATGTTCTTTATCTTTCTTTTCTTTTCAGGCGGCTACTTAGAATGAATCTCACTGGAAACTTATCACCGTCTCTTGGTTTCTTAACTTATTTGGAAATTTTGTAAGGCTCAAATTACTTCTGTTTTCTCTGAGAATGGACATCTGTTTCCCTCTCTTTTTTTCTTTTCCTCTGTAATTCTTTTTAATCTAACTAATGTTTTATTTTGATCTTGTTGAAGAGATTATATGTGGAACAATATAACTGGGAGCATACCAAAGGAGATAGGAAATATAAAATCTTTGAAACTCTTGTAAGTTAAACTACTTCCTTTATTTGCTTTTTTCAGAACTCAAGTTCATTATCTCATAATGCAAATGAACTCATTGAGTTACTTGTTAAAAGTTCAGTGATCTTAACTTCTATTTTTCCATTACTGTTCTATAATTCTTTATCCTGCTTTCTTATTCTAATTTAATTATGCTTTTAGGCTTCTGAATGGAAACCAATTAACGGGTCCTTTGCCTGAAGAGCTCGGCTATCTTCCAGTTTTAGATAGGATACAAATTGACCAGAATCATATATCTGGGCCACTTCCTGCTTCATTTGCTAACTTGAACAAAACAAAGCACTTGTGAGTGTTTCTGTGATACTATTTAGCAAAAGATTTAGTGTCAATACCAATTGATCTTACGCTTCTTGTTTCCCTTTTGGCAGTCACATGAACAACAATTCAATTAGTGGACAGATCCCACCAGAACTATCCAGATTACCAAATCTTGTTCATCTGTAAGTTGGCAATAGGCTAGAGCTAGTTTCATATAAGTGAGACACATCATTTCTTTGTACCTAGAAAGAGATTTGTGAGCATCATCAGTTCAATTTATTATTATTATCATCTTTTTTGTTATTAATATGTTTACTTTTGCAGTCTTCTGGACAATAACAACTTATCTGGATATCTTCCACCACAGTTGTCTGAATTGCCAAGCTTATTGATAATGTATGATTTCTTTACTTCCCGGATATGAAGCGGAATGTTGTAGATCGTACCATGTTTTGTTTTAATGATAGTCCCTTTTTATGTTGTTTTTGCAGTCAACTTGATAACAACAACTTCGAAGGGAATTCAATTCCAGATTCTTATGGCAGCATGAGTAAACTGTTGAAAATGTAAGCAGAAATACCCACCTGAAACTTCTAATGACTTTTTGAGCCCAGAAGGCAGAGCAATTTGCTAGTGTACCTTGATTATGTATGCATGTGATTAAGTCTTAAGATGTATGAACCATAAAATTTCTCTTCTAACATGTGCACGGACTGGTTAAATTCACTTTCATTGCTGGGCTGTTGAGTTTGCATCTTCTTTTTTAAAAAATATAATATAGGTGCTAAAATAAAAGGCAAAACATGAATACAATACAACAAACTGGGTCCAATTACATTCATAAGCTTGATATAAGGACATTGGCTCCAAAAGTTTGGTCTTTGAGTGATACGTTTTACTGGAGCATTGGTTTAAGGTTATTAATATCTTTCTGAGATGCTTATTGTGGTAGTCATAGAATATCTATTGGTATATCAGGAAAATCAAGGTTCTTTGTGACTGTCTTGCTATCTCTGACATAACATTTTACCTTAAATTATCCATTGCTGTGGAAATGAAGATATATCATGTCAACTAGCTGTCACAAACAAGAAGCTCTTAATCTATTTCTTTGGTCTATCAGGAGTCTCAGGAACTGTAATTTGCGAGGTCCAGTCCCTGATCTGAGCAGAATTCCAAACCTTGGCTATCTGTAAGTTTCTATATTGAGTTTCCTTTCTGGATCATTAATGTCAAAATTATGGGCTTTTCCAATTGAAATTTGAAATGGCATAGGGCTTGATGAACTTTTATTTATTCCTATTCCAATATATGTCCTGGCTTTATTTATTTATTCATCAACACATTTTGATACGATTTTCAGAGACTTGAGTTCAAACCAGCTAAATGGAACCATACCTCCAGGAAGGCTTGCTGTGAATATTACAACCATGTAAGATTCTCTCTATTTTTCAAATGTTAACAGTATGTGTTTTGGGGGGCATTTTCCTATATTACTAATATTAATATTTTACTTGAGTAATTTTTGAAGTGTCTTGAGTATTTTGAATAATTAATTTTATTATACTATTGTTCTTTCTTTAATTTCCCTAAAAAATTTTACAGAGATCTATCCAACAACAGTCTTACTGGAAGTATTCCTGATAACTTTTCTACCTTGACTAATCTTCAGTTATTGTAAGCGCTTTTCAGCTTGCTTATTATTTTTTTTTTTAGCTTATATTTTATTGTGCCAAATTCTTTTCCATTTTTATGCCTTGTGAAAGCTGTAAGATTGTGATACTGCTAAAATTACTATTGAAACCACTAAACTTTAACAAATCACATTTGCTTACCTTTGCCACTTTCCATGACAGGTCACTTGCAGATAATTCTTTGAATGGGTCCATTCCATCTGCCCTTTGGCAAGGTCATAACACATCTGAAAGACTTATATTGTAAGAGCCAAATTGAATTTTACTCCACGTCCTTCGAATAAAGTGTAGTCATAATATGTGTGCGATTGCACATCCCAAATTTCCAATTCTCTCTCTCAAATTTCTATTATTGGCATCTCATAGTTGTGTTGCTTGCAAATTCTTTGACACTCTCTAATAATATTGCAGGGATTTTGAGAACAATAGATTCTCAAACATTTCTGGCAGTGGCGCTATTAGCCTACCTCTGAATGTCTCACTCTGGTTCGCTTCTTACTTGCTTATCATTATAATGTGATGTCTTTTATGTTCATGAGCCATAAATATCCTTTCACTCACTAATTATTTCAGAAAATATTCAGGCTTCAAGGGAACCCTATATGTTCAAGTTCCAACCAGGTCCAACAATACTGTGCACCTCAGACTGTGGACCTTAACAAGCAAAGTTTGACAAACACTTCTGGTGACTGTCCAATTCAAGCTTGTCCTTATGTATATTCCCCAACCTCACCTATAAATTGTTTCTGTGCTGCACCTCTGATTGTGGGATACCGATTGAAAAGTCCTGGATTCTATGATTTTCCACCCTATAGAGACATGTTTGACCAATATCTGAGCAGTGGTCTTCAATTGGAACTTTATCAGCTATACCTCGAGTATTTCCAGTGGGAAGAAGGGCCTAGAGTGAGAATGCAATTGCAGCTGTTTCCTATCTATGATGGTAGCAACAGGTCTCATATTTTTAATACAAGTGAGCTGTTTCGTCTCGTAAACATGTTTACTGGATGGCACATTCCTGATAGTGATATATTTGGACCTTATGAACTTCTCTACTTCACTTTTCTGGATCCATATAAATACGGTTTGTCTCAAAACCTTAATTATTTTCAGATTGTAATTAAGTTAATATATATTTTAGTTGGAGTTGCATATATCTCACCTGGTAGAAAATATGAAATTATTTGAACTTAAAATCCTAGTTTCCTTTTGAACCGACTACATGTCAAACGGTTATTTAATGTTACTATAAGTACGAGAATTATAAAGATCCAAATTATCATCTTTTTGTGGTATTATATGCAGAAATTTTGTTCTGATGTTATTAGTTTGATTCAATATGATTTTTGATAAACCGACTAACTGTTACTTATGTGTCTTGATACCTTCAACCATGCATGTGATAAAATAGGTTTACATCTTTGATATTATTATTCTTATAATCCTCATAATTTCACAGTATTTCCTCAACCAACATCAAAATCTAGCATAAGCAAAGGTGCCTTGGCTGGAATTGTACTGGGTGCTATTGCTGGTACAGTTACAATCTCTGCAATTGTTACGCTTCTTATCGTGAGGATGTATACAAAGGATTACCGAGCAATTTCCAAAAGACGACATGGTGAGTGTTCTTGTGAATATTTATTTGTCCCTGCAATTGTTCAATAATGTTGGGTCAATTCTACATACTTGTAAATAGTCAAAATATAAAATTTTATGCTGCAATTCTTTGGAGATTGATCTATAAAGTCGCTATAGTTTTTGAATCTCTAACATATGTCTATTTGAGTATAGCATCTAAAGCCTTGATGAAGATTGATGGTGTTAAGGACTTCTCTTACGCTGAAATGGCCCTGGCTACAAACAATTTTAGCAGCTCCACTCAAGTTGGTCAAGGAGGATATGGAAAAGTTTATAAAGGTATTCTAGCCGATGGTACAGTTGTGGCCATCAAACGTGCTCAGGAGCACTCTTTGCAGGGTGAGAAAGAGTTCTTAACAGAAATAGAATTGTTGTCAAGGCTACATCACAGAAATCTCGTTTCTTTGGTTGGATACTGTGATGAAGAAGGTGAACAGGTAGCCTCTTATATCTTTCCTGAATTTTGGATTTCAAGCAAAAGTAAGAAATAGTTTCATTCTAGAAATGATACTTGGGAGATTATAAACTTAGTTGGCATGACATGCTGCATAAAAATTTATTTATATTCTCATTATTGCTTCAATTGTGTTAAAAATTATCCTTCTGTTAAGACTGAATATCTGCTACCATTGTTCCTACAGATGTTGGTTTACGAGTTTATGGCAAATGGCACTCTTAGAGACCATCTTTCTGGTAAACCTCATATTTCCACCTTTTGGCTTCATTTTGGTTACACTTTATTATAACAAGCTAGAATCAAGTAAAGGATGTATATATATGTCTTTTCTTTATAAAATATATTAAGTAATATGAGATATCTTACTAAGTAATATGAGATATCTATATGATTATATGATGATGAGCTTGTAGTTGATACATCTTGCCTGTGGCATCACAGCAGTTAAGTCTAAAGAACCCCTGAGTTTTGCTACGAGGTTGAGAATTGCCTTGGGTTCATCAAAGGGTATCCTCTACCTCCATACAGAAGCTAATCCACCAATTTTCCACCGTGACATCAAGGCGAGTAACATTTTGCTCGACCCTAGTTTTAATGCAAAGGTTGCTGATTTTGGACTCTCAAGACTTGCCCCAGTTCCAGATATTGAAGGGTCTGTGCCAGCTCATGTTTCGACAGTTGTTAAGGGCACTCCAGTAAGTCTATAACATTTGTGCTTTTTATTAACAATTTGCAGTTTGTCTCAATCTTTCTTCTCTCAGTTGTTCTGCAATTAACGTTGCATACAATGTGCATTTAAAGAATGAAATGAAAATTTTATTTTATGCCATTTGATTAGTTTTCTTGAAATATTAAAACTCTATGGAATTAGGATATTCTGATGTATCAAGCATCTTATTTACTTTGCAGGGTTACCTTGATCCAGAGTATTTTCTGACACATAAATTGACAGACAAGAGTGATGTTTATAGTCTTGGTGTTGTATTTCTGGAGCTCTTAACTGGGATGCAGGCAATCTCACATGGGAAAAATATTGTTCGAGAGGTAATGTTCTTACCACCACAAGTACCACATAATTATATGGAATCTGGTGTACATGCCCACCATCTTGAAAACTTGTTGTAATTTCATTTGTATCAGGTGAATGTTTCATATCAATCCGGTATGATATTCTCTGTCATAGATGGACGAATGGGTTCATATCCCTCCGACTGTGTGGAGAAGTTTTTAAATTTGGCTATCAAGTGTTGTCAGGACGAAACAGATTTGAGACCTTCAATGGCAGATGTTGTTCGAGAACTTGAAAGCATCTGGCATATGATGCCAGAATCTGATACTAAAACAACAGATACATTGAGCACTGACCATGAAAAGATGGGAAGTTCGCCACCTTCTTCTTCATCAATGATAAAGCATCCATATGTATCGTCAGATGTTTCTGGCAGTGATCTTGTTAGCGGAGTTGTTCCAAGCATTACTCCAAGATGAATCAAAGGCAAAGCTTGCTTGGCATATGTTGTAATGAAATGGAATATAATGTAATCAAATGCATTTGATTACATTAGTTTGAACCTATTAATGGTCCACAAATTATCACATTTCTGTATGTAAAGTCTTGGCAGAGCTTGTTTTGTAAAAATTAATTAGAACACCATTAGGCAACATCCAATATGTAATATATGCTGTGGTTTTTTTTAATTTTTTTAATTTGAGAAAGAAAAACCTTAAATATATGACGTAATTAATTGCAACAATTTTTATAAAAAATTAATTCATTCATGCTTTAACCAGGCATCGAGACTTCTTCTAGGTGGGATAGAAGCATGCATTAAACCTTGAACCAAAAACTTGCTTAAGCGAATCAACTTGTTTACCACTTGAACTAATTTCTTTAGTAATAAAACAAGTAAACTTGAACTAATTTAGTAACAAAACCTTACAACATCAACAAGCCTTAGTTCCAAACAAATTAGGGTTGGCTATATGGATTATTGAACAGTTAATCTCACCAAACATAATAATAGTGGTCACCGCAAGCCTAGGTATTTTTCACAACACAAATTTTATGTTTCCATTCAAGTCTGTTATGAACCAAATCCACATTGATATCTAAGATTCATAAATCTCTAGCCATTATATCCTTCCAAACGGTCTTAGATCTTTCTCGACTACTGTTGGCCCCTCGACCATTAAGTTCTTACACTTACAAACCACCGCATGAGAAGACCTCTGTAAAACATGCTTATACTATCAAAGTCTATTTTCTCTCACTTTATCACTAACTTCTGTTGCGTGGACTTTCTCTCGAATATGATCATTCTTAATTTTGTCCAACCTTATATGGCACACATCCATCTTAATATTCTCATCTCCGCCACATTTATTTTATGAAGATGTTGCCCCGTTGGTGCCAACATTCACTCTCATATAGCATTGTTGGCTGTACAGTTGTCTTATAAAATTTACCTTTTACTTTAAGAAGTATTTTCTTATCACATAAAACTCATGATGCACTATTTCACTTTATCCACCCAACTTGTATTCTGTGTGCCATGTCTTCATCTAAATGTCCTTCATTCTGAAATACAGACCCTAGATATTTAAATTATTTGGATCTGAGGACCAAAACCCCATCCAATATAACCTCTTGTTCTTATTCTTGCTTCTTACTTAAACTGAACTCACAGTTTAAAACCTTTATCCTCAAGAGTTTTCCTCCATGCTTTCAACTTATGGTTAACTACAGCACTGATTTCATCAATAAGCATAATGTCACTTGCAAATAACATGCACCGAGGGACATTATCCTGTAAGCTCCTGGTTAACTCATTCATAACCAGGCTAAACAAATATGGACTCATGGCCGAATCTTGATGCAATTCAACGGCAATGGGGAAAGCCTCTTTGTTCCACCCAATATTTTCACACTAGTAGATGCATCCTCGTACACGTCTCTAATAATATTAATATACTTGACACGTACTCATTTCCTCTCCAAAACCCACCATAGTACTTCTTTTGGTATCTTATCATAGGCCTTCTCTAAGTTAATAAACACCATGAGAATATCTTTCTTCTTATATTGATACAATTATATTAGTCTTCTTAGATTTCCATAGTGGATCTCTCTCGCATAAAACCTTACTAAACCTTGTTTTAATTAATTGTACTGTATGAATGAAATATTATTTTTTATTGAAAATCTAGAGAACTCTAAGAAGTGGAGGGAATATAAACTAAATAGTCCCTTTTTTCAAAACATAGAAAAAAAAAAGTAAAATCATACAAGATCTAAATACGAAATAGTATATAAACCACCTGAAATTTTACATAATAAAATAATTGGGTCTTTATATTTTTAGAATAAACTAATTGGACCCTTAAGTATTACACCGTTATACTTTTTAATCATTCCATTAGAAAAATTTTTATTTTTGCCATAAAATCTAAGTAAAAAGACATTAATACTTTTTTTTTTAAAGGAAATATCCAGAAATTAAGTACTAATATCCAGGAAAAAATTAATTTTTTTTGGTAAATACCCAGAAATCTATATTATTTTTAGTATTAAATTATGTAAAATTATGATAAATATGTCTTTTCCATATAGATAAATGGCAACAACAAAAAAAAAAGACGAGTTAAAAATGAGGGAAATTTGAGTTTAGATTGCCTTTCTTCTGGAAAGCAGCCCGGTCCAAGACCCATTATTTTATGGGCTAAGAAATTGGACGGAAACTCGGGTCAAAAGCCTAATGACGCAAGCACACACGTATCAATCGTATTCAAACGTGTTAGGGTTTCTCTAAAATCCTTCTCTTCTGTTCTCTCCTCCCTATAAATACAAAGCCAGTAGCTATTGTTTTCCCTCATTTTCATTTTCTAGGGTTTCTGTGTAGCTGATTCGGGATCGCAGCAATGGGTAGAAGTACGTATTTCTTTCTATATCTTCTGATCTCTCTATCATGCTTTTATATTTCAAGCTTATGCCATAATATTTGTCTATTCTTTTATTTCTAAGTTTTTTTGTTGAGGTTGATCTGCTGGAATTGAATGTTTAGGTCTTGTGAATTAGGAATTTAGTTGAGCAATTTTATGTGCTTTCGCTGTTTTCATTTGTTATGAGTTGGTTTCAAATTGGTTTTTCAATTAGTCGCGAACGAGCACTTTAGGGATTCTATTGGAGGTTTTTTTTCATTATCTTCTTGATTATTAAATTGCTGTTGATGTTGCTTTCTTGTTCTCGGCTCTTTAAGATTTGCAGAAGCTTGCAAATGATAAGATTAGGGCAGAAAGTAATTGGTTATGTAGTTACTGCTATTTTATTGGATATCTGTGCTTGAATTTAAAAATAATGGGTTATCATTACTTTGGGCATGGAACATTAGGGTTAACATTCTATTTTTTGGACCATTGCAGGACCTGCAAGGTGTTACCGTCAGATTAAAAATAAGCCATACCCCAAATCACGGTACTGCCGTGGTGTTCCCGACCCAAAGATCAGGATTTATGATGTGGGTATGAAAAAGAAACCAGTAGATGAGTTTGCACACTGTGTTCATTTAGTGTCTTGGGAGAAAGAGAATGTCTCCAGTGAAGCTCTTGAGGCTGCCCGTATTGCTTGCAACAAGTATATGGCCAAGTTTGCTGGAAAGGATGCATTCCACTTGAGGGTAAGGGTGCACCCGTTCCATGTGTTGCGTATCAACAAAATGCTTTCTTGTGCTGGAGCTGATAGGCTCCAGACTGGTATGAGGGGTGCTTTTGGAAAACCTCAGGGTACTTGTGCTAGAGTTGCAATTGGTCAGGTTCTTTTGTCTGTTCGTTGCAAGGACGGTAACAGTCATCATGCTCAGGAAGCTCTCCGTCGTGCCAAGTTCAAGTTCCCTGGTCGCCAAAAGATTATTGTTAGCAGGAAGTGGTATGTTTTTGCTCTCTTGTTTTCTTTATCACCAATTTTTTTTTGGTTTGCATGATTTATGCAAGATCTTTTGAGTCTGTGTAAGTTGAATTATCGTTTACCCGTGGTAAATACAGCCTTGATGAGTTAACAATATTTGTTGATAACATCGATATATAAAGAAACTTGTCCTTAATTTTGTGTGTGTACTCCTAATTTTCCTTTTCCAATTATTAAATGAAAGGTATCTAGTCAAGGATATCTTGTTGCTTGGTTTTGATGTTTATTGATCGCTGGGATGTCAAATCTTGGTACACAGGAAGCTTGATATGACGTCTTACATTCAACTATTTGTCTTTGGATGTTACTATTCAGTATGGTTACTACTTCTGATAGAAACTAAATTGGTCTGGTAACTGTGATGCACAGGGGATTCACCAAGTTCAACCGAACCGATTATGTCAGGTTGAAGGCTGAAAATCGCATTATGCCAGATGGTGTCAATGCTAAGGTTGGTTTCTGGTTCAAATGACATTATTATTCCTTCTCTTTCATTTGGAATTTTCAAAACAATGTGATACATGAGTTCCTTTGCTGAATTATGCTAAGTCTGCATTTAGGTGACTTAAGTTAACAATGATTGGTTTTTGCAGCTTCTTGGATGTCACGGACCTTTGGCAGCTCGTCAACCTGGAAGAGCATTTTTGACTGCAGCTTAAAATGTTTTGTTGAATGCTTTTCTTTTTATTTTTATCATTTAGTATGAGGTGCTGTTTATTTTTAAACTGTATTAAGGATATAATATGGATAACCTGGAGATCGTTTTGGTTCAGATTTTATATGGAATTCCTGAGATTTTTGTTACGTTTTAGTAGTTGGTTGGTTGTGTAATTTTGAATGATTTTCTTCGGCTTGTTTTTGCAATTGAAATGCACGTCTCTAATTAGGCCACTGCGTTTTGTATTGTTTGAGCTAGATTTGTTGCATGAATCTTTTTTACCTTGCGACACTTTGTTTCCTTTGCTTCAGTTGCCACTTGGATAATCATTATCTGATCCTATAATAGAAATCTCTATTTTGGAATTGGTCCCCTTATTTTAGTAATAATTATTTAGTATATGTTGAGGAGGAAAATATTATCAGGCATTATTTTTAGAGACGTTTTAGTTATCCATTTGTGAGCTAACAGCAAATAAATGGTAAAATTGACCTTTCATCTTAAGACTCAACATTTTTATCCGATAAGAGAATTTCTGTAATGTTTAATAAAAAGAAAAAAATTTTGGGCAAAGAAATCATAAAATCCTGAGGGCCTTAGTGGATTGGTAAGAGTTGGCGCAAAATTTACTCTTAATCTATAAAACATCAAGACTGCTCATTTTGATCCCTGCATACTGGGGAGCTAGATAAACTGCAGTTCCAACTTGTTAACATAATTTTTCCAAGAAACCCATTTTTGCCCCAAAAGAGTTAAATGATTTTTTTTATTTGCCAAAAAAGAGTTAAATGATATTATTAACTAGAGTTACTACTACAGTTCAAATTAATTCGAAATGTTTTTACCACATAAGATTACTGGCTGGCGAGGCTCGTCCAAAGCCTCTTTTTCCTATACTTTTTTTCTAAATAATCTTGGAGCTGGTTTCTTCCTTGGCTTCATTACACGTTTTACTTGTTCAGCTGGTTTTTCATCAACTGGTGATGAACTCTTCTCGCCATTTTCTTCTTGAACATTACCATTTTTCTCAACTGGGCTTTCTTTCTCTGGTTTTTCTTGAGAAGCAGGATCATTTTCCTTAACTGACTTCTCCACCTTCTCCGGGGTTTTTTCTTCATTGATTGTTTCTTCTTGCTCTTGGGATTCCTTACCATTTGGTGACTTCTTGTTATTTTCTGCCTTTGTTTTCTTCGACTTACGTGTCTGTTTCACTCCTTTTGCCTGTTCTAAGTTTGAAGAATTAGCCTTCTTTAGCCGTTTTGATCCTTTCCTTGACTCTGTAGTTTCTTGTTTCTGAACAGAATCTTCAGCTTGTGTTCCACTAGATAGTGATGATATCCTAAATAAGTAAAGCTGTAATAATGGAAGACGAAGTTTATTAATTCGTATTATGCAATTGCAGGGCACGGAATATTGAAATAAGTCTAAACCAGAATTACACAAGAACCTAACAATAGTTTTCTATTCAGTTTCCAAAAATTAAAGAACTAAACCAGAATTAAAACTGCATGGCCTTATGCAGGAGCTTATTCTGAGGAGTGATAAGGAGGATGAAGAAGTGCTTGTTAGTCCTCAGTCTACTGCAAAATATCCTTCAAATCCATGGATACTTTTGTTAAAGCCAATGGTGTCATTCGAAATTCCATGCATTAACAATTAACGTATTTTACATTAAAATCCGTCATTCTAAGTGACTGCAAAGTCCTCAGACGATCGAGAATCCATTGCAATTCTCAAGAAAGAGAAAAGAAAGCTAAGAAAGTAAGTGCAACAAACAGAACAATCAAGTGGCTACACTAATGACTACTCACATAACGTTTGTAACCAAACAAAGAATGAAGCCAGCTAATAGGAATTTGGTTGAATCTAGTGGAAGAGATGTTATTGCCAATACAATGAAAATTAAGCCAAAACCATAATTTCACCCTCCAACTTTTGGTAATTCTCCAACCTCACTCCCAAATATATGTCTTATTGATTTCACCCATTCACAAAATTGATGTCCAAATTGCACCCCCCATTTCTAAAATTCAGACAAAACTAAGAAAACTCCATCTTCATTGTCTCCTCTCCTTATCTTGACCTAGAAAGCTAAACTTGCAAAGGCTGCGGCCGATGGTTTGTTTTGTATGATGACCAAATGATAGTAGTAGTTTCTTAGTCGGAGAAGGGAGAGCTAGGTTAGATTTTAGTTAACAAAAATACTGAATTTTGTGTAACCCTTAGGAGTTATATGTAATTAAACTGGATACATTATCCATGCAATATTTAGTTATGATGTGCGGATTCTCTAGGTAGGATACATCACATTGTCAGAAGAACAAAACTATGCCAGAAGGAGATATAAATGTTTTCAAAGAGGAGTTAGTTTAAATTGTATCGGATCTCAACAATTCCCTGGACTTCAGAAAAGTAAGATTTCCATGTTGCTTGCCAGCAATTTATAATGCCAGGCATCAAATGTGCACCATGTACACAATGAATGTTGCAAAGATACAAATGCTAACATGAATTTATAGTCACACAACGCTGGACAATATTACAAGGACAATATTATAAGTGATCACATTAGATAAAAAAAATCTAGTGGAAGTTAGATTAAAATATGAGTATGCCTAGCACACAAAGGCTTAACCTATTGATAAGGGCATATGTAACCTAAGCATAGATCCCGAGATCAATCCCGACTGAAATAAAATATCAGTATGCCTCAAATCATATGGTATGGTACGCATATCCCTCAACCCTTGTCTAGTGTTTTGGAATTCTCTTCTGTTTATAAAAGAGTGAGAGAAGTGTCTTTGTAAGGGAGTAGGAGAGCTTCTCTGTATTAGAAAATGAAGAAAAAGAAAATTGTTTTGCTGTCTCTGTTTTCTGTTTCTCTTGGAATGTTATTGTTTTGCTCTCTACTCTCCATATTCCAACATTGTCTGCAAATGTGACAGCTATTAATAGAAATAGCTAGAGAGGAAAGAGGTCGACCAAAATTACATAAAGGGGAGTTGTTGCTAAGCATAAATGGATTTCATATATCAGTGAGGATATAGCTATGGATATTAAAAGAAGAAAAACAAAAGATCAACGTATTAAACTCTGGTTAACTATTTTTTTTGCACAAATTATTTTGGGATTTACTTTGTTTCACATGGATTAATTTGACCAAAGCAAATATTTAAACCACAAGATTCATATAACTGACTCTGACCAGGGAGAATACTTGGAGGTGGTGGTTATTGCAAGCAACAATTAGCTTCAATAATTTCCGCTTAATTGATGGATAAAGGAAAATGAAAAAACATGAATATTTAAACTTACCTTAAATCTGTCTGGCTCCACCAATTCAAACACCACTGCATCACCATCATCTAATTTTTTATCCAAAGCAAATCCCCTCCAACCTCCACTAAGCCCGGTTCTTTTGCCAAGGTATCTTGCATCACATGTTTCACCATTTTCATCCTCTAGCGTAATATCCACATCATTCTTTGGAAGATGATCCTTGCAGAATTGAGTAGGAAGCCCCTAAAATTTGATGTAAAATTCCAATAATGAAGATGAAACAGAACATAGCAACTCATTTTTATCTAGTCAATAGTCAGTGCCCCGATATGAAAATGAAAAGAATAAAGCAACTCAAGAGAAATTAAAATGCATTGAAGCCAAAAACATCAGATTCTCCTTGATCCAAACTCTAAAATAAGTACTTTAAGTAAATAAAAGTGGCTCAAGTTATGAACATTTGACATTGAAGTAAAATTCTTTGTTTCAGCTTACCAGCCAGAAACAGCTATAAACATGAGACCGAACCATTGATTTAACAAACGAGGGATTTTCAGATTGTAGATTGCTCTGGAATTCCTCTGCAGCTTTTAAAGCCAAAGCTCTATCTTCATATGAAGCAATTTTGACTTCTTCCAATGGTCTTGCAAGATAGCTGAAAATCAGAAAAGAAACCATAATTCACTATAGGGGAAAAAAATGTAACATGTATAAATTCAAAGGAGAATAAACTCAACCTTCCAATTGATGAACT
Source organism: Croton laevigatus (assembly GCA_949640765.1). NCBI lineage: Eukaryota > Viridiplantae > Streptophyta > Magnoliopsida > Malpighiales > Euphorbiaceae > Croton > Croton laevigatus. The sequence goes on along the minus strand of CATIWJ010076899.1, from coordinate 11,233 downwards.
TGAACTCCACTTTGATCTCTTCCGCATCCTTGGAAGCTCAATGTCCAACTGAAAGAAGCAAGAGAAAACTTCTCAGGATTAAAAACAGCATACACTTAACTAAAGAAAATCAAATTCTAGTATCTAATTTTAAATATAATAACTTTTGCAGCCCGCCATGTTGGTGGACTGGATATTGAGGGGTTTTAGGTTCTATCAAACCTTTAAAAACTCTACTTTAACAATAAACCCCCACATTAACAGGTTGTTAACCAGAAATTAATTACATAAGCCATTAAAAGCTATCTTATTGATACCAACATCATCAACATATGAAGTAACTGTATTGCGAGCACGTGTAGAGCGTCTTGGTTCAAATGCCTCAGTACTCTCTGGTTTAGGTTTTGGAAGGCGCTGCTGCACAGTACAAATAATAGAATATACTGATGAATATGAAATTCATAAATTACAAAGTTTTCTTTTTGTCTTTTTTCCAATAATTAATAGAAGAAAACTAAAGCAACCTCACCGTAGCCTTCTTCTCAGGGCTACTGAGTTTAGAGAGACTTTTCGAAATGTCCAAAATTCCCAAATCCTTCAAAAAGAAGAAAAATATATCACAAAAATCAAAACTTTTTGCATACTTTTAGCATCTAAATGAAATTTCTTCCTCACCCATAAATTAAAACCCAAAAAAAAAAAGTGGAGGCAAATGAAAAAGTACCTCGAACCGCTTCTTGTTTTCCTGGACGCGTTGCTTGCGAACTTCTTCATAAGCGTTGGAGTTAACTCTCTTGCCAGCCATTTTATATTAATAACTGCATTAATTAATAGCAAATTTACGAATGATTCCTCAAAAAGTTTAAGTGAACAAATCTCGGACGAAGAAGAAATTTACCGATTAACAGATAGAAGAAAGAGGCTACTCTAACTCTTCCGATAAGCAACTATTACTGCAACTGTAGCAATGCCAAAATCATTACCTGTTCTTTTCTTTTTGGCTGTGCGGTAGAAAGTGGCGCTTTTTTAAATTTCAAAATGTAATTTCCTTTTCTCCCTCCGTTTCGAATTAAGGAAAGTTTCCCCTTTTTTTCAATTTCACCCATTTTGGGACAAAGTGCTACTGGTTGGATACATCTAAAGTAGGTGGCAATTTGGTCTTTTTCTTCAAAATTCCTTACCATTTTACAAAGTTTACTTTATTATTTTGAAAACAAATTATATTTTCATCGTAATTTATTTATTATTTACCAGATTCTTCAACATCTAGAATAGCTTTATATTCTTTTTTTTTTTTTCCCAATTCAATTTTCAGTCACCAAATCATAGTTATTGATAAACTTGGATTCAAATCAAGTAGGACCATAATATTTTCCATCTCTAATTTTGTATTAATATTTCGTAAATGCAATTGATTATTTCCGCATTTGAATTTGGCTCTGTTCAGTAAAAAATTCATTTGAATCGGCTCAAAAGATAGATAAACGACCTGAACTCAAACCAAGCTTGAATACAATTCAAAAGATAAACGAGCCAAACTTTCAAGTTCGAATAATGAACGTGTCAAACTCGAGCTTGGCTAGCAACACCTGTCTTATTGAACAAGTTAGCAAACTTGGCTTATTATATTAATAAAAAATTAAAAAAATGCCATTTTAACATATAGAGCCCAAACCCGATACATTTGAACTTATAAAGCCGAACACAACCTGAGCTCCAACTTGACCATTTCTTGATGAGCTGAACTTGAACACGATTCTCAGGCTTGAATCAAACTCAAGCTTAGTTAAAATTTTTCAAATTCGGACAATAAGGTTAAAAGTTCAGCTTGTTTCGGTTCATTTCCAGCCTTAGTTTTGAAGGTAATATAGGCATTAGATATGCAAAAGATCTCTCTTATGCATTGCATACAACAAATGAAGGCATAGAACATATGTCTAATGCAGTCATGTAACTCAAATCGAAAATCAGATTGAACAAATAGTTTCAAATCTTCTTATAACTGCGCCTAAATGGAAAGGCAAGCATTAAACCATAAGCAAGAGTTACTCTTTTCTTGAACAAACAGGCAAGAGTTCAACAAATCTGTTCAACATTATGAAGTTCTCATAACTCAAGGACAAATTGAGATTTTAAACATTGAGATGAACAAAATTCATAATTATTCATAAGCAAAAGTTTTCTTGCATTTCACACTGCAACTATAGCTAAACCATAAGCATTCAGCTTATTGTCTAGTAGCACCAGAAAACTGATGAAGTCTTCCAAAATGAAAGTAAAAAAGTCCTTTGACAACAAAAGATGACCTCAGTACCTGTGCTCCAACTTTTCCTTTTCCTGGTATTGATTCACATACCTATATATTTTACAGGACATGGAAAACAAAGGAACATGGTTAAAAAAGGACACTTAAGAGCCACTGCTATGCAAAGCCTATAAGAGTTTACAAAGTATGACACCCAACATATGGGAAAGACCTCTTTCATCATGTAATTTCTGCCTATTCAGGTCAATAAATTATTCACTAAATATGTCTGTGCTAAGAAAATAAACCCCTTGTACAAGTTTTATTCTAGTATCAATGACTTGAAAGTCGAGAGAAAGTTGATAATCGCAGTCCGTATTCTTCCCCATTACTAAGTCAAAAACCAACTAGCAGAAACAAGTATCAAATACAATAAATCAAAAACTGCAGTATAAACCAGGATTCTCAAGAACAACATCAATCCATTTCTTTGATTAATGGATGGAAAAAAGGCAAATGAAGCAAAGGAATACAGATAAACTGACTCTAAATAAAAAAATATATATATTAAAAATACTAATGCTCAAAATATAAACTTTATGCTCGACTACTAGAGAACAATAAAACACAACATTATCCTGGAACTCAAACCCTACACGCTTCGAATAAATGAGACATGATAACTAACAATAAAAATGCCCACTATTCAGAAAAAATATAATCGATAGCGCAAAGAATATATCTAGCTGATTATGAAATATTCATGCAGATTCAAATATTAGTTAAAGCAATCATCCATCAAAATCCAAAATTGAAGAACGCTTAAAAATAGGGGGAAAAAAGAAAGGGAATATAAAATTTGACGATACAAATCAATTAGGGATTTATATATATCAGAAACAAGTCATATACGCAATACATCAATCAATCTAGATCAATTTGTCTTCTACCACACATAAATCCGAATTAATTTGGGAAATTAGGGTTTTCGTATCAGGTACTAAATTCGATATCATAAATAAAATGAGAGATAGAGAGAGGAAAATAAGAAATACCAGCGGACGCCGATAAGAGGAGCGAGGAGGAGGGTGGCGCTGATCCAGTTCTCCGACACCTTGTGGTGGATCTTGCCAGGCAGATCCTTCCATAAACCAGACATTATCTTCTGCTGGAATGGAGAAAGAGCGTAAACGACAGCCTTCATTCTCACCGGTTGCTTCCCCATCTCTCTTTTTAGGGTTCCTACGATCGACGCTGTTCAACTAGCAAACACAATTTCTGATTCTCGTCTTCTAGCTTTGATATAATTATTTTGTTTTATTTTTTTTATATATATATTTTCTGGACAACATCCCTGAAAATTCGAGTAAGTTCCATTCTGTTATATCAAGCCCATTGGGTCATAGCCCAATAATCTTAAATACACATCAAAGTTATCATGTGAATAACGCACACCAAAGAAACAATTTATAATTTAAATGTTAAATTAAAAAATTACCTAGTATTATATTTTGTAACCAAAGTTAAAAAACAAATATTAATTGAAATAATTATTATCAAATTAAAATTTATTAAATATATATGCTAAAGTCTTTAATAGTTTCTGATTCGGGTGTGTAATCTTTCTTCGAACTTTGTGTAAATGCAAAATGCCTTATATATTCAGCTACTTTTTTTTAATTATTATTAAATAAACATTTTTAAAACGGTTGCCATTTTAAATAATAAATGTCAGCATGAGTCACATGATGCACCTTAAAAAATTGCTAGTCAAAATGTTGGATAATCAACCAATAAAAAGAACAGTAGTATTATACTTTAGACAAATGAAAACAAAATGTACAGTACAATTTCATAAAGTTCAATTCTAAGGCCTTGTTTGCTTACCATGAATGGAATGTTTTGAAACTAGCTTTTTTGTATTGCTCTGCAGATACACTAATAATAATAGAATGCAATGCATATAAATTGATTTGGTATCTGGTTGGACCGGTCCCTAACCAGGGGAAACCAAGCAACTGAACCATATGCCACCCTAAAGAGCCCAATCAAACTGATCCAACCAACACTTTTCTGAAAGATTGTGACTGATCATAATAAGTTGATGATTATCAATGTTGGGATATATTACAGACTATCTTAACAAAAAGATAAAGATTCATGTTAATTACAGAACAAATTTAATAAAATTGTTAACATTTGGTACAGCTGCAAGCAAATTATATGGAAAAAAGTTACGACAAATGAATTTTTTCTATTCCCTTTCCCTTGTTAATATTTATGTTACCCAATAAATAGGCAGGGTCTGAAACTACCAGCAGCAGCTTTGCAAACCCACTTCTTTGTAGCTATATTACAGGATGAACATATAATCATATATAACCAATAAATGGTAATACCAATAACAGTAACAATAATAGTAACAAAAGTAATAAGCATAGAGGCTTTACGATAAACCGGTGTTTGTGGAAGTACTATTGACCAGTTTTGGCACGCTTCATTCCGATCGAATTGAAAGGGGAAACGCTCCCGCTTGGTCGAGGGCTTTCTTCCCTATAGTTTGAATTCAACATTGCTAATTCTCTCAGCTGTTGCCTCTTAATGATATCTTGTGGCTCATCCTGAAAATCGAAAGGGTTTCAGGTCTCAAAATGCAAGAATTAATCATGTCATGTGTTCACAGGCCAAGTCAGATTGATGCAATGCTGTGATAAATAGAAGAAACAGTTGACGTGTAATAGTGTTAAATTTGCTTTGATCTGGTTTTTACGCATAAAGGGTTTATTTCATTTCAGTAAAATAAAAAAATCAAACGAAAATATTTTCGGCTTGGTATGCAAATCACTCTAAACCAAACCAATAGTGCAATCCTTAGCTTGATGAGCATGGAAAGGGAACATCCACAGTATTGGCAGAAAGAAAAAAATAATAATAATGTCAGAAAGTAATAAATAGAGCAAGATGTGTAAAATGAAACTATTGAAAAAGATAAAAATGATTTATTATTATATAAGATTCGGATAAAGATGAAGGTAGTATTTATACCACAGGTTTAAGAAGTTCTTCAATGATCTCTTGAGCTCGTCTCAACTGCATATCAACAATATTGGCAGGTAGCTCTGCCTCAATTAAGATGTGCAGAGGATCACTCAGATGCTCATATCCTGGTCTTCCCCTTAATGTTTCTTCCTTCAAAAATAAATGAGAGCAAAGTAAAGTCTATTTAGAAATTGGCACGCCAAACGTATAGAAACAAAAACAAGAAACATTAAATATAAATTGGCAAATCATCAGTCTGCAACCACTGACTAGAGAGAACATATGGTTCAAATTGTTCAGATCAACTAGAAAACCTAAATAGTAAAAAGAACTAAAAAATATCCAATCCCAAATTCTTGGAATTAGCACTACGAACTGGATTCATATAAAATATATTACCTTCTCTGGGTCTTTTATTGAACCTTTTCCTCTGATATAGACACGGCAACCTGTAGAAGCTTCCACTCGCTTCAAGGAATTGCCTCTAGGGCCCAAAAGCCGACCTACAAAGTTGAACTAAACTCAACAAACAAATTATGTATAATGTTAGTTGCAAATTCTAAGTTGCATGGACAATCCAAAATCATATGAAAGTATATATCTAACAATGCAACGAAAAAGCAAGTAGAATAGCTCACATTTGGATAGCTATCAACCGGAATATCCAAACGCAAGATTTTCTTCATAATATAGGAACTTGGGCTTGCTGGTGCAGCTTGCCAATCCATATTGATTCCCTGTGATCCTAATCTCTGTCATAACACAAAGTCATACGAGCATAATCAGCAGTGAAACTGGAAAGGGGAAACAGAGCCAAGAAGATCAAGAAAACACAAAGAAAAATGAATATAAGTCAGATATTCAAGTGTTCAAGTAGGGAAAAACACAAACTTTACAACTACTGGTGAGTCCCATCAATAATGTAGTTTGACCAAAGAGTAAGCTACAACGGCAAGTAGATCAAATAAAATTGATATTGTAAATTCCTATCTGCTTTGTTTATGCATAGAAATGGAAATGAACCAGCTGTGTAATTTGTGAAGCAAGTAGAAACAGGAAAACCAAACTGAGAGGATGCAGTACTCTTAGTTCCAAAAACTCAACTAGTATATTAAAAAAAGGGTTAAATACTTACATCGTGTTGTAGACCATTCCACCCAACGAAGCCCATTCCTCTATTATTAGGGAGTATGTCAGGAGAAGCCATAAGGTTTAAGCTTCCACGCTGTGGCCTATCAAAGTCGCTCAAACCCTGGTTGGGCAGCATTCCAGATACTCGCAATATCTCTGTTTAATGCAAAGAGTCAGTCATGTACTAAATTTTTCATTTTTCAGTTCTTCATAATAAGAAGAGATGACAGTTATAAATAATTTCCCCCGTTAAAACACATCCAAGGTATTAGTAGAAGCCTAAACTAATATGTGAAATCAATTGTAAGTAAAAATAGAAATGTCAAGTCAACTTTGCTATAAAAAAAAAAAAAAGCAAAGTCAAGTCAACAGTTATTAAAATACTCATCAGCATTATCCAACAATATTAGAGAGATCCATTCTCAACATCTCCACAAAATATGTTCCGAAAGAAGCAAATTAGGAAGGCCTTCTGTAGTTAAAATGTTGATTCCCTATGACATTTACAATAGTTAACAAGGTTAAGCTCTTTGAACTCATGCAAAAGCAAAATTTAGACAGACATACTTTCTAATCTTGAAAACTGAATTACCCATTTTAGATCTTTATATTCTGTAAATGTGATACTTCACTTCTTGTGGATCGATAGGCTAATCAGGATCTTATTGCCCATTTCTCATTTAACCATATACTCATCATAGATTCTTAAGATAAGCCTTTCTTTGGTTGATAATTGTAAAGGTACAGGTTACAACCTCATGCTATTTCGTTTTTTATGGTACCAAATATAAGGCAAAAGACACGATCAATTATCCAAATATACAGATTCCTTTATCAAAATTACTTGTGTTTTGAAGAAGTAGCAAGGCACTAATTTTCAATGGCCTATGTATTATTGACCAATGTACACAAAAAAAAGGAAAAAAAAAATAAAGAAAACTCTTTCATAACTCCCCAGAAAATGGTGAATTGGTCAATTCAATGCTATGCATAACGTTATTGCACAACTAAAAAATACAGCTTATACATATAAGAAGTACACTAAAAGGATTATTTATAGTGAAGATGACATATCCAGCAGGATTTCAAACTAACAACATAACAAAACCTCAAAGTTCTGGATTTCATTTCCTTAATCAAAATCACAAAGGAAATAATAGATAAAATGATTAAATACACAAACAACAAAACCATAAAAAGAACAAAAAAAGGGTAAAACACAGATCGAAATAAAAACCTAAAAAGAAAAAACCTTGATTCAAAAGTCGGCTACAGATAGGAAGAACACGAGCAAAAGGTTCAAGCTTCTGGTGCTCTTCCAATAGCTCTGTCATATACTGACCACTGAAAAACACAAGAAAAATGGAAAAATTAAAAAGGAAAACAGAAATCAATCAACACCATATAAAACTTTCAACTAAAAAGATTCAAAATTCTTATATTAGCAACCTATCTACATCTGGAGTTGTTCTTATATGGGGAGAAAGAGTTCTAGCAGGTGAAAAGTTCTGTGCATATAGGCCTGACATGAATATAGGCTTGTAAGAAACAGAAAAAACAGGGGAAAAAAGGGAAAGAACAGAAGGAGCAGAAGAAGAAAGTAGAAAGGTAAATTAAGGTAAGAAGAGAAGAAAAGATGGCCGAAGTCTGTGAAAGGGAAAAAGAAAGGGACGGACAGAGAAGAAATTAATAAATGGTGGGTGCAAAATTGCAAAGGAAGAGTGGGCTTTTTAGTAGTGCAGTAATGGTGGGGTTTAAATATGGGAGCGGGGTTTTAATGCTTTGCTTGCCTTTTCTTGCCCAAAGGCCATTCTTTGTTGTAGAAAATTTTTTTTACAGGTACCTATTTTTGTACATTATGAAATTTGGATGTGAAGAAATGGAAAGGAAAGTGCCAAAATTTACAAAAGTATAAACATTAAGTAATTTAGATTGTTTAAACATATCTTGAATTTGAAATTTGATGTATGCAGTTAAAACTTATCCACTGTAGTTAGGTATGCAATTCAAATTATAATTTAATCGTAGTAAAACCTCAAGGACCGACAGTCTTAAAAAAAATTTTGCCATCAATTGAGAGAGGGTTGTTTTTCTAATTTATTTCTATAATGTTTAATTTGTTTTTATAAATTTTTGTGAAATGAAATGATAATATTTCTATAATGAATAGTTAGTGAAATATCATTATTATTTATAATGAATATGTGTCTTTGTTACGTAACAGAGTGTGTAGAGAATGAATTACTATTTTGTATAATTTTCATTACAGGTGGCAATTTATTTTTTCAAGTTTAAATATATAATCATTTGAGATTATAGTGATTATATTATTTAATCATTTTAACTAAAGGTGAAATAATAGAATGATTAAATTGTTTAGTGAAAATAAAATCACAAGTTCATATAATTAAAAATATAAAAAATAAAAATCTGAATCAATGAATTTAATACAATTAAAAAATATTTAAAAGTTAACTCTTTTTTTAATTATATATTATTTTTATACATATTAAAAAATTAATTTATATAATTTTATTAAAATGTAAGTATAATCTATCTGAATACTACCTCCGTATTTTATGATTCTTTGCATTTCTTTTTTATCAATACTAACATAAATCAGCTTTTCACCAATACCAAGACAGAAATAATAATAAACAATTACTAATCATCTAAAAACTTACTTTTTCATCAATACCAATAAAGAAATAATAATAAACAATTACAAAACTTACTATAAATGAAAATATAAACAATCAAAAAATACACCCAAAAAAGAAAATATAAAAAATCATAAAATACGTAGGTAGTATTATTCTTTTGTTAGTTTTGAAAAAATAAAAAATTTAAATTTCCAAATAATGTAAATAAAAGTAATATGAAAATATTATTAATTAAATTTAAAAAAATTAAAGTGCAAAAATAGACAAAATGCTTAAAATAAAAAATAATTTATTATTAAATTTTAATAAAATTATAAAACGGTGTCATTTTTATAACAGTGTGTGATTAAAAAGATTCAAATATAAAAATTATCAACCTAATCTTTAACAAGTCAAAACAAATTACAACAGATTACATCTATTAGAGTGAAAGGAAATGGACGAGAAGATGAAGTGTATATATATGACTCTGTATTCGAAGATGAAAGGCCCTCGATAGTGATGCAGCCTAATTATTATTACTAATATTTTACAACTCTCAAGACAGAGCGAGTGCCCAACACATTCGTGGGATTAGGGATCATTTCTTTTAGGAAAAGTAAAAGTTTTACTTTTATTGTATTTAAAAATATATTTTTGTGTTTGTTTTTTCATTTCTCTCATGAAAAATAAATACCCACTAATTTTCACCTAAAACTCAGTTGACACCATAATCTATGCGAAAGACCTAATGTGCCCATGAAGTTTTAAAAACATCTAATTTTATGTCCTTCTCTACATTGAAAATACTACCTCCGTCTTTTTTATTTTTTTACATATTTTACAACATGCTTAGGTTGAATTTTGGTGTTGATAGTTTGATGGGTTGGGTTAAGTAGGTTAAAGTATGTTTATGTTAGTTATAAAGTATGATTACTGTAGTTTTTTTTTTTTTGAATAATGATTACTGTAGTTTAGTTATATATAAATAATATTTTAATTCACCTAATCCAACCCATCAAATTATTAGCACCAAATTTCAACCTAAGCATGCTTTTTGAAATGTAAAGAAATGAAAAAGACGGAGGTAGTAATTCGTAAAGTGCACGAACTATTTCAAAGAATGGACAACCAGCAAACAGAAGTTAAAAAAGACTAGCATGGAGTTTGGACTGTTGGTGCCACCATCGAATTAGAGAATAAAGACCACCAAATGAAAGCCTAGTCTTTGGTAAACCTATTACCACCACCGCCGGTGCACGAGAGCATATTAATCTTGATTAGAAGCTTCAGGTCAGGAGTTTTAAGGAAGTGTATTCAATTATGACTTTTAAAGAGTTTTATAGAATTTTTTTTTTTTAATGAATGACTTTTAAAGATATTTAAAGACTTTTTAATTTTTCAAAGACTTTTATAGAGTTTTAAATACTTTACTTTTAAAAACTTTTATAGACATTGATGAATTTTTAAAGACTTTATTTTAAAAGACTTTTATGGACATTGATGGATTTTAAAATACTTTACTTTTATGGATTATAATTTTTTTAATAAAAACATATTTTAACAACAATTATTTATCAAATAATAAAAATTTGTTCAATTCATTAATAAAGAAATTATGATATATGGTATCAATTACAAAATCATCAAACCATAACAATATATAATAATAAATTTATATTTCTTATTTAATAAAAATAATTCATTCTTAAAATAATATATAAAATTATATGAATTAAAATAAAAATTACACATTATATAATAAAATAATAATTTTAAAATATTTTTTCATTAGCAATATCTATTTATCAGTGGCGTGGGTCGGTACTGGGTAGTAGTAGCATTGTTTTAGAGGAAGAAATAATGGAATTACTAATTCGATTGAGCAGAAGCAATTCTGGTGGCTCGATCGTCGGTTGGAGATTAATTGTGTAAAATTCTATGAAAGTCTATAAAAGTATTGTGTAAAAATATGAGAGAATTTGTCCACTCTTTTATATGTATTTTTAGCTAAAAAGTCATTAAAAGTCATTGTCTGTAAAAGTCAATAACTTTTTGAATACCTACAGACTTTGAATGACTTTTTAAAAGTATTTAAAAGTCGTAATTGAATACCTACAGACTTTGAATTACTTTTTAAAAGTATTTAAAAGTCATGATTGAATACTACCTTACTTTCAAAGTCATTAAAAGTCTT
>CATIWJ010076879.1:0-10325 GCA_949640765.1 Croton laevigatus | reverse complement strand
TTCCAGATGAGTCTCGACCGAGACAATTGAGTAGCGGGCGCGACTTCAGTGCTGAGGCTGAATCTCGAGCGAGACTGAGGTGAGACTGCCGAGTCTCGATACTTCCAGCGGCTTTGAGAGATTTTCTGAATATTGAGTCTCGACCGAGACTGTCTTGGAAGCGGGCGCGACTGAGGTGCTGGGGTTGTTTCTCGGGCGAGACCTGATCGAGACTTCTGAGTCTCGATACTTTCAGCGGCCGATGAAAATTTTGGAATTGTTTTCCTGGTTGAGTCGCGGGCGCGACTATTCTGCAGTAACTGAAACTTGCTGATTTTCTTATCTGTTTCAACTTGGTTTGCTTTGATATGTGAGATATTTACTGAAAACACATTGATACACTTAAAACAACATCAGTAACTCCACAATTTCAAGTATAGGTTTGTCAACTAATCAAAACAAGGGATTTTGGAACTTAGACACAACAGTAACTATTTTAGAAAAAACATAGTATATAATTAATCCCAACGTGAGACCTATATGTTACTGAATATTTAACTTTCATCTTTGTATATTCTAAGTAGTATTTAATTAATTTATAATTTTATTTAAAAAATTAATTTAAAATTATTGAAGGTTGTCTTAATTAAATACTTCTTAATTTATTAAAATTAATTTATAATTTTAAGGAGGTAGAATTTTTATGGACAAATTCAAAATTCAATGTTGTGGATGATGTATTGTTTGCTGTTGTTATCAATATAAAGACTACAATTTTGAGATAAGATTATGGTACAAAATTTTTTCTTCAAATATATATTTTTTAATGAGTACATAAAAGAAGAAATAGAAGTTTAAACGTCAAATAAGTTTTCATTATTTATTAAAAAAATGTGCGTGTATATATATATATATAATGATTTATAAAGTTATAAGTTTATGATTCAATTATTTTAAAAAAAAATTAGTATGATTTAATTTTCTAATACTTACAATTAAAATAAGTATTTTAGAAAATATTTTTCTTCCTCACGTTACGTAAATTTAGGAAGAATGAATTTGTTGATACAATTAAGTAATTACTATATTTTAAATAGAATTGCACATTATTTACTCCAAGAGGCATTAGTTGTAAGGTAAACCGTCAATTTAGCAGTTATATTTAATTTTTGAAATAAAGTCAGTTTTCAAAAATAGATGAGCGCTGATGTAAATGATTTATTTAAAAATTATAAACTTAAAAGAAAATTGAAAAGGGTGGGAATAGAATTTCAAATTTTCCGTCCAATACCTAACAAGTAAGAGTGTTCAAATGAAAATGTTAAATAGTGAAATTTGGTTATTTGGAGGAAAAATTTCGTTAAAAAATATTTCCATTCGTTAATTGGTAAGATATTTCTTAAAATTCGTTAATTCGTAAAATTTTTGTTAAGAGAAATTTTTTTTTCAGCATTAGTGTATTAAACGTTTAAGTTAATAACACACCAAAATAACCCCTAATCAACCTCTTTTTTCTCTCTTTTGTATTTCTTTTCTGCCTCTACACTTCGTTCTCTCTTTTTCTGTCCATTGTATCAGCCACTCACCAACGACTAATCCACCACCACCACTTCGCCTGCACCGCAGCCTTACCATCACTGTTTGTGCCACCCACGCAATCCATCATCCACCGCCATGACCGATAGCTTCCAATATTTTTAAAGAAATACTTCAAACGAATAAAAAAGTTTAATAAAATGTTCAATAACCTTCCGCCATAAGCACGCTAAACATTATGATTTTAAATTTAAAAATTCAGCTGAAAATACAATTTTAATTTTACTCTTTTACTCTTTTTTTTTTTAAAAAAAACTAAAATAATAAAAATTTTAAAAATAATTATGTAAAATCCATATGATTTAAAAATATAAATCAATGTATAAATAAATTCTAGCAAATTAGCCATTAATATTAAAATTTTATTTGGTAACTAAAGAAAAAGCTACTCATTTTGGCAAATGTCTATTTGATTCTTCCTTAAACATTTGCGGGGATTATATGAAAATGGTATTGTGTTTTTGTGATGAAACAAAATAATTTTCTTTTTTGATAAAATTGTACATTCAATAACTTTTTTATTTTTTACCAAAATAAGCCAGTTGTTTATTAGTTATTTTATAATTTTTTTTTGTAAACAAATAGTAAATTGGAAATAATCCATAGTAAATTTACCATAACCATGTTGTAAACTAGCTTATTTGTATCATGCAAGTGTACACTTTGTTGATCGTATGAGTTATTGTAAAATGACCTTATCTGTAATTTTATCATTTTAGTTGAACATTTTTTTTCCTTTGTTAAAAAAATAGTTGAACATTTTTCCTTTTGGAACCCCTCTTTTTAAGAGGTATTCAAAGTCGGTTCGGTTCAATAAAATTAGTATTTGTCCTTGTTTTGAAAAAAATTATGAAACAACCCCAAACCAACTATTTTTGGGCTTAATTTAATTTAACATCTAACATGACCAACTAATCTTTTGACAGTTCATATCCAACAGATTTCAATACATATTTACTATTATTATATCAGAAATTTATATATTCTACTTGCTAAATGCTCCACTGCCTCTTTTTATGTACATATATTTTAATTATCTCATAACTCTATCGAATCAGGTCGTTGTTGGATAAAGTAAATTGATGCTTTCTTAGGGTACCAAAATGTAATTTACTTGCATACTGGTAAAATTAAATCAAATTCTTGACAAGTGCTTGACGCATGAAATTAAAAACAAAAAGGGTTTGATTAGGAAATCCAGTTGCTTATTGATCTTGCATAATTTTATGAGGTTATGACGACAAAAATAAAAACCAACAGTCGAAAGTGTCAAAGACATGAAAATAATTGGAAAAAAAACAGACAAAAAAGACATTTATAGCTTTTGGGTAAAAAATTAAAATAATAGCAAAAAACTTGTCAATTTTTTGCTACAAATATACAAAGGGTATCCAACATATTTAAAATTGTTTTCCGGCATCCATTGACGTTTCTGGCACCGACTGTCCGGCGAGATAAAAACTTGTTTTCCGTCTGATTTCTGAAAGAGTTTCTTCATGGTTTCCGATAAGGACCTCGTCGGAAAACACATAAATTCCTAAACAAGACAAAAACCATTCGTTTCAAATTCAAAACACAACGGACAAACCAAGGACACTAATTAATTCTGTTAAGAAGGCAGGAAGAGAAGGCCATCCACTCGCTGTCAACAATTTTCCATCTCTCACACATCCATGGGACTTCACCACTTCTGCCCCTCCAATCTTCACTATTGTCTTCATTTCATGGCTGCTAGCACATATCTTCCCCTATACATAAGAGCACACAAATTAATTCTGAAATAAATAGCTCAATTGTCACATTATTTTTTATAATTAGTTTGGTAATTGAAAAATAGTAATTCTAATATCTATATATGATTTGTACAAAAACTAACAAATTTTATTTTAGTGCCAATCGAGTTATGGTATGGTCAATTGATCTTCCTACATATCATGGAAGAGATTGTAGAAAGCAAAAGGACTCGAGTTCGATTACCGACTACACACACCCTAATGTTATTTTGTCCACCAGAAGATTGGATTATTAAATACCTTTAGAGCACCAGCAGCAGCCAAAAGCCACTTTCCATGTCCAATAGCAGCAATGGTCTTGTCCTTATGAGCAAACTCTTTGACAAGAGAAACAATTTTCTCATTCATAACTAACAATTCAGGTGATCTTCCTCCAGGCAATACCAAGCAATCATATTCATCACCACAAATCTCGCTCCAATTAGCAGTCACCGCAAAGTTATGGCCGCGTTTTTCGCTGAAAATTTGTGCTCCTTCGTCGTCTTGTATTGCTGTCACACAACTCTCGCCTTTCTTCTTGCTTGGGCAAACTACATCAACTTTAACACCTAACCCTTGTAGTGCTCTAAAAGGCACATTCACTTCATAATCTTCTACATAGTCCTGCACATTTAAGACCACTCATAATAAGCTACAAATTTACAGAAATTTAAATCATCAAGAACTCACCGCTATAAGAATTAGCGCAGAAGATTTTCGAGAGGTAAAAATTTTAGCTCCCATGGACTCCAATACAACTCTTATATATTCACCATGAGCAGGCCAACCAATAGAGCTAATAAGATTACCATCTTTAAGACAAGAAGTAATGTCGAGAACCGACTTTACGCCATGTTCCTCCCACCAGATGCCACCTGCAAGCTCAATAATGGGTTTCAAGCTCTGAAAGGAAGTGATTTTCTTGCCTTGAACAAGTCCTGCTGCCACTAGCAGTAGTTGGCTATGGCAACTTGTAACTAAAGGCTTTCCTGTTTCTGCAAATTGTTTTATTTGATTCACTAATTTTTCATCAGCACTTAGGAATTCAGTAATTCTGCCTCCTGGTATTATAACTACATCATATGATTCCATCTTTACTTGGTCGAAATTTGCATTTAGTTTGAAGAAATGGCCTTGTAGTTCTGTGTATAACTGCATGCAAAATTTCATCCCACATTAATTAAAGCTAGTACAAATATATTTAGATATTTGTACTAACAATCCAATAAGTAAAAATTAAGATTTGGAAAAAAATAAAAAACGAAAATCGATCTGCACAAAATGTGTGTTTGATCTTGTCTTGTCTTTTATCATTAAGGTCAGAATTGAATATATTTAAGAAATTTTCATGGAAGGGAGGTAGAAAATTTTTTGGCAAATCCCCATAATAGTATTACCTCGAAACCCAAGTAATCATGAATGGCGGTGAAGCATTTATCGCCGGAACGCTTGCCCGGAGAAGCGGAATCAACTCTCACTCCTAAGGATTGCAGGGTGAAGAAAGGAACTATTATTTCATAATCTTCCATGTAATCTCCGCATATTATCAAAGCTGATTTTTGAGCAATGGAACCCATTTCTTAATAAAATGAAGATGGGTTATTTACAACTTCAACTAGATTATCATGTAATTTATAACAAAATCATTTTCTTAATTCTGTAGACATTTCGCTCACGTTTTTGTGATGGGACTTTCTTCTAATGGAGAGAAAACACATTGTTTAGTAAGAAATTGATGCAAATTGAAAAAGATACTTGTAATTGTTTAGTTATGATAATTCTTGAAAAATGAAATAAAGAGGTGAGATAAAGCGGGGGGAAACTTGTTTATTAGAGAAAGTGACATAAAGTTGGGGAAAAAACAACAAACATAGTTACTGAAGAAAGATAAATGGAAACTCGTCAAATATTCTAAATTAACTACTGGTGGTATATGATTGTTGAACTTCTTCTGATGAAACATGTGACGTTATTTATTTGGAAATACTATTGGCACGTTTAAATCCTCATCAACTCCATCTAGGTCTAGCCACGATTTCAAAACTGCGGATTTATGTTCTGAAAATGGTGGAAACAGATCCTTTTTATTTGATTTTAAAATTTAGTGCCATTTTTCGTCTTTATAAGAAGTGGAAGTGTAAATGTGTGAAGCTAATCTAACATCAGTTAAAAACATACTAATATTTGAAGGGTATGTAATTATAATAAAGGTTATTTTAACAAATTAGCTTAAATCATGTAAACTAATTTATTTATAAGTTCAAATAAGTGTGGTATTTGTTTCGAGACACCGACCTTCAATGTGTGGTGAATAGGCTTCTGTGGATGGAATTTGGTACTGTAGAATTGGAAAGAAATATGTGGATGGAATTTGGTCCTCAGCTAAATATGTTCATGCATGCTAAATATGTTTTCATATAAGCCTCAAGTTTTTTTCCATTTTTTAGAATTAATATAGGCCTCAATTATATGTGGTTTCGTTAAAAAAATCAACCGATCGCTCATCCAATAGCTTTTTTTTTTTCTTCCATGTTCATCCAATAGCTAGATTGTATGCTTATCAAATTGTTCACTTGAATTTTTTAAGGAATTGCATATTGTTAGTTAGATCCAAATTAAGCTCAAGAGAATAGTTTAGTGGTAAAGGTACCTTTTTTTGAACCTGAAGTACCGGATTCGAAGCTTATCAATCCCTTTCTTTAAATTCTCAAATAGAGTAGAATATCTATATATGAAAAAAAAAAAAAGTTAGATCCAAATCCTTGCTCAACAAATGAATCTGTATTTCATATTGCCTTTTTTTTTTTTTAATAAACAGTATAATTCAACTGAAAATATATAGACAAAATAAAATGGAAAATTAACTCTCTCAAATGAGGAAAAAGTCTCAAAAAATGAGGGATTTCATTTAAAATTTTGTCCAAATGGAGATAGTCTAAATTTTATTATAAGGAAAGATAAAAACCAAAGAAAAAAACAAGAAAATTGGTAGCCACCATAGCATCCTAAAGACCAATGAAATGGAGCAGTTAGATCATTTTCCGACCAAAACAAGATGTGAAGCTTCTCTGAAAGACGACGGAAGTATGACCATATCCTTCAACAGTTTTGATAGGTTTTAAGCGGCGACGCGAATTTCGTCCTCTACCAGAAAGTTGGTTTCTTTAGAATTTCAAATTACTTGGTGACTGTTTTCTTGTATTATAATATTCTTCAGTTTCGTTTATGAATTTATCATTCATTCACTTCTAAGTTTACAATAAAATTGTAATAAAATAATATAATTAGTTAATGAGTTAATGAAATAGTCATAATTTTTTTAAAGATATGTATCAAATAATCATATTTAGTTGACAAGCACAACCAAATACACCTTAGGCTCTTATACGACTCCATTAAATGCAGTCCCACTTGATTTGATTCAAATAATCAAATTGAATTTTCTTTTTTATTTTTTTCACATAATATGAATACTGTTTTTGCAAATTTATTTAATTTACTAAAATTATAAGCATGTGTTTTTTTAATATTTTACTTTTTATATGCTTATACTTTAAAATTTATAATTAATTTCAACATTGATCTTTAAATTAGCAACAAAAACAAAATATAAAATTTTTCATATAATAATAATAATAATAATAATAGGCAAAAATAAAATTGAACACAAAATTAATGGTATCCAATTCTCACAGGTCATGGGTTTTAGGGGAAGGACCGTGAGAATTTTTGCCCAATGTCTCTATCATTTTACGAGTCTTAAAATTTTCATAGTAGGGTTATGAGAATTTATGCCCAATCTCTCCACTATATTCATAAGTCGTGGATATTTTTCATATAGAATGTGAGAATTTCTATCCAATCTATCTATTATTTCTACGGGCAATAGATATTTCTGTAGGAAAGTGTGAATTTTCTGCCCAATCTCTCCAATTTTTTCACAGAGTTTCTGTGCAATTTCTTCATTATTTTCAGGGGCAGTGTGAATTTATGTATGATCTTTCCATTATTTTCATAGGTCATGGATATTTACATAAGGAGTTGTCAGAATTTTGCACAATCTCTCCACTATTTCCACACATCGTGTATATTCCAAATGGGGTTGTTGAAATTTCTGCGCCGTTTCTTTACTTTTCACACGAGTCGTGATTTTCTCCATGTGTAGGTATGGGAATTTATGCCTAATTTTTTTATTATTTCCACGGATTGTGATATTCTCACACGGGGTCATGAGAATTTCTACCCTTTTCTCTACATGAAAGTCATGAATTGTTTAAGATTTTTCAATCCCAAGCACATAAAAGTAGTTTTTCATAACATCATTTTCACATGTAATAATAATTTCACATTAAAATTTTAAGACGTCAATATCATGAGATTTGGATAATATTGAAAATTAAATTTTCGCAACTATTGTTACTACCTATCAACTACTACAACTCCCGTAATTTAAATAGAGAAATGATATTGAGACGATTTTTAAATACCTAATTCGAAATACCTAATTCAAAATCCTGATCCAAAAACAAAAGGTTCTTTTATATATATATATAGAAGCAAGTATCACATGTTTTCTACAAAATGTAGCAGCATTTTAATTAAAAAATTTGTATAGAAACATCAGTAGCATTTTGTAAATCGTCATTTGGTTGGACTGTAAATCATAGTATCTCTTTTTTTTTTAGAACAGCCCGTTGGATTATTTGTATTGGGTATGAGATAAAAAAAATATTGTATTTCAGTTTTTAGAATTAGATCTTTTATTTTAAATTAGACACAAAATCAATTCATAATCATTTATAATTTGTAATATAAAATTAAATTTTGGAACTATGGGTCATTGCTTTGAATCGCGGGCTCTATATAGAAAACCAATAGATGATTTTTTATTAAAAAAGAAAACAAAATTGAATTGGAGAGCACTCGAATTCTAGTACTGTTGTCTACAAATAGAACCATTTGTTCAAGTGCTGTTGTCTATAAATAAGTTAGGTCAAATTTTGGGGACTTTATAATAATTCCCCCTTAAATTAAATTAACTATAAAAAAAAGGGGTATAATTATCTTTTTACAATAGACTATAACAACTTATAGAACTTTAAATAGAATGATCCCTTTGTTTTTTTTTTTTTTAAAAAAAAACCTAAATAGAATAATCTTAATGTCTAATTTTTACAAATTATAGAATTTTGAGAGAGGACTTTTATTAAGAATTTCTTTTGACATAATTTTAAGCATTCTTGATTTGAGATACTTGGATCTAGCTAGGGGTTTATGTGACATTTTGATTTCTCTTGTGTGACCCATTTGGTTAGTGGAGCTCGCTACATAGGTCCCGTTTGTCATCTCTGCTACTATGGCCTCAGTTGCCCAGGATTTCCCGTGAGTGTATATATATATTAATTTCAAAATATATTTATTGTATACTACAAAATTTCATTTTAATGTGATTTAAATATTTCTTTTTAAAAATAATTGAGGTAAAGATAGGTGAAAATTGGATGATTCAAATTGAATATTAATGGGTCATTCTAAATTATTCTTACTTCCATATTTTTTAATTTTTTACACCCGAAAAACACAAATACTAAGAAAATCAACTTTTTACCAATACTAATACAAAACTTACTTTTTTCACTAATACCAATAAAAAAATAATAATAAACAATTACAAAACTTATTATAAATGGAGATGTAAAAAATTGAAAAAAAACTCACAAAAAAAAAAATGTAAACAATTAAAAAATATGCAGGTAATATTATTGTAAAAACTCAATTACTTACATATTTATCTCATAAAAAATAGCATGATTGAGCCGATTTTAAAGTTAAAATCATCATGTATTGTATATACCAAATTCTCAGATCAAAATCAATCGATTGCTATTCGTAAGATATAATTTTGTTTTATAAATTAAACAAAATTTATTTGATTGAATTTGTAATCATGTATAATTTATAATATAGAGTCAAATTTTTCTAACATTTTTTTTAATATGAGAACTCAATACTTACAATCCAAATCGAAACTTGGGGAAAAAAAAAATGTTGCCTTGCTCATAATAAATTAAACATAAAAGAAGACAGTCTAGCTATTGGATTAGTATTTCCCTTTTTGTCTTTCTGGCTATTGGTTGGATGAGTGAGGCATATCATATACTGATCCATTTTTTTACTTCAACACGTGATGAAATAATATGCTATGTACGTCTACTACCGGAAGGCTTTGATAATGCTGGAAGTACCTCTACAATGAAAATTTTAGAAGCGGACATTTAATTATTTTTTATTTTTTAATCGGCTAGTGACATTTAACTATATATATGACCCGATATACACTAAAAACTTATTTTTATTTTATTACTTGCGGCTGCACATGCTCTTAAAACTTTTGAGTACGGCTTCATCTTCACATGTTAACCATGTCTTACACATCTCTTACTTAGCAAAGAAGTCAGTCTAAATTCCTCATAGTACCTTGTTTTGCCGGTGCATCACCGTGTCTTTTTTTCCTTTAGTTACCCCCAAGAATTGAACCCAGGACCTTTTGGTCTTTAGTGACTTACCTCACCACCAGGCCAACCCCTTGGGTTCATCACCAAGTCTTGATATTTATGAAACTAGCAGAAGAGAATATGCCACAAAGTATGATAAAACATGTGTAAAAAATGTTATTTTAGTACAAAGCTCAACCATTCCATTGTCGTCCAGCGGTTAGGATGTCTGGCTTTCACCCAGGAGACCCGGGTTCGATTCCCGGCAATGGAAAGATTTTGCAATAAAAATAAATTTTGTTTAATATGAGCACTTTTGGAGACTATTAATATGAAGAATGGTGGATCTGGCTTTGAAGAAAAAGAGCATATTGATGCTGTGTTTAGGATTCTTGATTATATATATGCATTTTGCTTGCTTGATTATTGCCATGGTTGGAGGGTTTAGATTTGGATGGTCATGAGAAGGTTATTAAAGAGGCTA
>CATIWJ010076802.1:0-19110 GCA_949640765.1 Croton laevigatus | reverse complement strand
GCGATGTATCAAAACTTGCTTTTCATCTTTAAGCTTCTCTAATTGAAGTTCAAGGCTGTGAATGTTCTGATCATAGTTCCATATGTACAGAATTTGGCGCCATACAGAATCAATCACTGCACCTCTAACATTGGATATTATGGTATCTGCAACAGCATCCATTTCTTTTTCCTCCTGATTTTAGTTACAAACAAACAACTTTTCAAGAAAAAGGGTATGAAAAAAGTGAAGGAAACTAATAAAAAGAAGAAATTAACACATAAATAAACAAAATAGACAAAGAAAACAAATGATTGGCCTTCTGGAATGAAAATAAGAAATTGAAAACAACACAAAAGAGAGTATTCTATTTTTAGACTGCAAGTATACTAATAAAGATTATAACAACAAAACCAGCAGTAGCACTGTTGAATGTTGATGCTTCGCTTGCCTTTTGCTTCTGTAAAAATATAAAATTTCATTTTTCAAAAGGACTAATGCTCTATTACTATTAGATTTATTTATGTTATTAGAGCTCATTTATTTTTTCATTGACTTTACAAATTTACTGTGTTCGAAAAGTCATTAACAACGACAGCAAGAACAAGGCCAAAATCATTTTTCCCCTCTACTATGATGCTTTGAGATTTTTAGCCACTAAATATACTAGTGGGTACTTTTAGCTCCTGTATTATTAAATAAAGATATTTTAAGCCCTTTCGGCCGGCCGATCATTTTTTCCGGCGACAAACCTTGCAAATGAATATACCAAATTGAAGCTCTCGATGTAAGGATTTCAAATTCAGTCTCATATTTGTCATCCAACCACCGGAAGACCTCGTTTTACATGTTTAAAGTTTTTTCTTCAAAACTTTAAACACATAAAATGAGATCTTCCGGTGGTTGGACGATAGATATAAGACTAGATTTGGAATCCTTACATCAAGAGCTTCAATTTGGTATATTCATTTGCAAGGTTGTTGCCGGAAAAAAATGGATCAAACAATCGGCAAGCCAGAGGGGCCTAAAGTACCTTTATTTAGTAGTACAGGGGCTAAAAGTGCCCACTAGTATACTCAGGGGCTAAAAGTCCCAAAACACAATAGTATAGGGAGCAAAAAATGATTTTGCCCAATAATAGAGTATAAGAAGAGAGGAAGGTAAAGAAAGATATATTAAAAAATTGGTGATGTTTAGAAAAAAAAGTTAATTAAAGTAAAGATAAAGAGAGGTAAGTTACATTATTATTCTTTGGAAAAAGGAGTGAAAAAGAGGTACGTAGAGAGACATTAGTTATAAAATAGAGCTTACCCCTTCTTATCCTTACTTGTACCTCAAATGGAGGTGTAAGAAATATAGACTTTAGAGCGGTAAAGAAGGGTAAGCCTTAGCTCTCTATGGATTGAATGATTATTGTGTGTCATTTTATGGCAAGAAGTGTATTTATAATAGTCTAGTGCATAGTACCTTTACAGTAGAAGGTATGGTCAAAATCATATAGGTTCACTGTAAAGAGACATGTGTTATGACCACGCAGGCAGCCTCTATAAATGCCACGTGTGTAGTAGGTAACCTGACAGGAGCGGTGTCAAGTGTAAGTCGGGCTCGAGTTCATTAAGGGAAATGTTCAAGAGATGCTCCAGCCCTGGTAGCGTGGAGAGGTCACTTGTAGTGAGTTCTCTGCTGACCGATAGGTGACCCTTCTCTTGACTGGTCTGCGAATCTAGCCGCGGCTCTAATCCTTAAATTGATAGAGAGGCTTATACATGTCCCTCCTTTAGATCCAAGTTATTTCTAGGGGTGTTCATTTGCAGTTCGGTTCACCAAACCGAACCGATAAGCTCAAACCGAAGACAAACCGAACCAAAAAATAAAGAGACCGAAAATCGAACCGATACCCCATAAAACCGATAGATACTGAACCGATTTTATCGGTTCGATATCGGTTTGGTTCGGTTAAAAACCGAAATACAAATCCCAATTTCAAGTTCAATTTCAATCTGCAGAAACCTAAACCTAAAACAGCCCCAATTCGCCACAGATCAATTTGAATTCTTCACAAAATTTCAAACATTATCATCAATACAGAGAGAATTTCAACACAAACATCATCAACACAAAAATTCAAACATCTTCACACAATTTCAAATTAATGTTCGAGTAAAAAAAAAACAAATAAGAAGCAAAGACATCATCTTTTTCCTGTAACAGACCTTTGCTTCTTTATTTTCTTCTTTCGATTCCTCAAATCACTAATTGATTTTCGATTCCCTTCTGCTCCTCTGTTCTTCATTCCTATTGTGAGCTCTGTTCTTCTTTTTTGAATTTTTGTTCCAGTGAAGAACTTGAGTTCCAATCGTGAGTTTCTGTTCTTCATCTCAGACCGCTTTCCCTTCCTCGTCTCCCGATTGACGAATCACCGGCCAAGAAACGAAGAGAATGAGAAGAGAAAGACTCGCGGAGGAGATGATGAGGTGAGGCCTAGGATGAGATGATGAAGAATATGGAGATCAGAGGGCAGAGGAGATGACGGGGAGAGAGAATGGCAAAGGAGATCGGTCTACGGTGGAGGAGCACGACGCCGGTCTCACTGTCTTCCGGAGAGCGACTGGTGAGGGAGTAAGTCGGTGGCTGGGTGGGTGAGAGAGAGATGGATCAAAGAAGAAGAGAGAAAATGAGGAAAAAAGGCGCCGTGTAAGTGAGTAATGTATTAGGTTTTTTAATATTTAGGTTAGGTTAGGTTAAAATCAAAACGGAGGGTTGTGGGATTCGGTCGGTTCGGTTTTCATATGAGTAAAACCGAACGCCGAACCGATATTTTCGGTTTACTCTAATTCTGCACCGAAAATCGAACCAAACTATTCGGTTCGGTTCGGTTTCGATCGGTTTTCGGTTTTTAATGAACACCCCTAGTTATTTCATGTCTTGATCGGTAGTGTCAAAGTATATGGGTTAGTCTGAATATCTCAAGTGCGAGCTTCTTGATTTTCAAAAGTAGTATCTGGGCAAACTTGAGTGGGAATAATAACTTCGAAAAATGAAGGAAAGGATGAAACTGTTGGGTTTACTTTCTAAAAATTGTTTTCCATCTCCTGATTATAATTATTGTTAGAATTAGAACTTTGTTTAAAATTTGAATTTGAAATTCAAATGTTACAGAAGAAACAGAAATGACAGCAGCAGTATTTTGGAGTGCAAAAATAAGTTGTCAAGTGATTTAAATTTGAATTTTTAATTATTAATATTATAGTGAACGTTTAGATTTGAATTTTGAAATGTAACAGCTATAATTACAAATTATAGCCTAATAGATGGAACTTGTATCTGCTGTAATGGAAAAGTAGATAATCAGTTTCAACATCTTCTTCTTTACATTTTCTCTCTACCCACTCTTCCATCACAAACCAAAGCTAACAAATATTCTACATAATGAAATGTTTTTGGGTTTTTTAGTTAATTCATTTATCAATCCTTAATAATAATATAGTTGTAATCCTTTAGAAAAAATTAAAAATTTTGGTTTTTATCTGGTTTTGAAACAAACTTTTCATATAAACAGCTACATCACATGCATTATATTAAGTATAAATATCAACTTTATCCCACATCATATTAGTGCCAATACTAGTTTTTTCCCTTTTTTTAAAACAGTTAAAAGTAGGATTGTAAACGATGGAGTCCAATACTAATTTGTTCATGAGAAAGAGTAAGGCGATTTACAAATACTAGGAAACTTAAATTTTAGAAAAACTGAATCTAGATATCTAAAAATCATTGCACATTACTTTCTTCTAAAACTGTTTTGTATTAAGAAGATGATCACTCTCCCTGCCATGCAATACCCACAAAATCAAAGATAACATAATTGCTGCAGAAACCATAACAAATCCTATAAAGCTCCACCCACTATTCCGATTAAGTCCTGGACAATGATCCTCCACAATGCTACTAAATGTTTCACGAACAAAGCTGCAATCCACTAGCTCACTAAGAAATGGACCATAGTGATTTAAGGCATAGCTTATATTCACTGCAAATATCATTTGCTCGTAAAATTCAGGTGTCAAACGACCTGTCGTAGTGCAACTCCCATTTTTCGAAACTTGGCAGATATACTTGCTCCATTCCTATGTTAAACAAAACTTAATTGATGATTAAAGGAGAATAAGATGGGGATGATTTTGAAATGATTTCGTTTCTGTAACAATTGGTTTAACAATAACAGTACAGAATCGCTGTCTCTAGAATCCTTTGATTTCACATTACATTAAAAAGAGGAGTAATTTACATTGGATTCATGAGAATCATATGATGTTAAAAGGATCATTACTGATGTGAGAACCTTTTGCAATGTTCTGTGACATTAGACAATCAAGTTTAACATTTTCCACCCAACGTACCATTTTGTTCTACTGATCTTGTTCACTCCATTTAGTTTAATTTTGGGCAGCAACAATCATCTTCTTTTCTCTGAGCCATTTCCATTTCAACTCGAGCTTTCTTGTTTTGGCCCTTGATGCTTCAGATTCCAACATGGATTCTTTTAGGCAAAACCTATTGCATTCCTAAAGTTTTAGTTTTATACCCAATAAATGCAAATCTATCTCATTTTCTTTTCCAAAAAAAAAAAAGGCCTCTTTTTAGCTATGGAACTAGAATTCAAGAGGGGAAATTCTAGACCTTACCTCCACTAATCAATGTATGAGCTGCAGTTGTAGTATTAGGCTTTTCCGCCAGAGAAAGTATTCTGTTTACTGCTTGTGATCTTCTTACTATAGTTCCTACGTCGTTTCTGACTTGCATAAACTATCCACAAGATTGAAGCACACATGACTGAAGTTGCAACGGTAAGCAACCCAACATATGTCCTGAAACTGTACGTCCTGAGACCAGGACAATAAGTTTCACTTATCTTACTGAAAGTTCTCAGAACAAAACTGCACTCTCCTAGATCGCGGAGGAGCGGATCAGAGGCATACAATGTGTAACTGACATTCACCGCAGCTGTCATTTGGTCATATACTTTAGGCGATATGCGGCCTGGAGTGATACAAATATCAAATTCTGAAGCTTGACAGATATATTTTTTCCATTCCTGCAGTAATGCAAAAGGTCTCAAGTTCAAACCTGTTATCAAAAGCCAAATCAACTATGAAAAAAAAAAAAAAGAATATTCAAGTTGCTGATGGTGAAGTTACCTCCGCGACATTGCCAAAGTTGACTTCTGCTTTAGTACAATCTCTTTCTGTCAAATCAGGATTGAAAGGATTACAAAGGAGAGGCACCAACGGGCCAGATTGATTGTGATACATAATTCCTGAAGTAGGTGGTAAGTCCTTATTGGGAACCTCCATTATGTACTTGTTAAGGATGTTGATCAAGTAAGCAGATGTTTCTCTTGTTGTTCTTATGGTTTGTTCAGTAGTTTTGTTGTCCAAACAAGGCAGAAGCTGAAGGCTCAATGACGCATTAGCTGTTGGGTTGTGAAGCCAGTCATCCACGGCAATGCATGTGTCTGCTACCACACTAGAAGTTCGATCAAATTAGTTAATCTATATTCAATCAACATCAAGAACTAAAACTTTTCACTTTTTGCGAATTGAAATTTAATCCTCTATGCCAAACAAACGATCTACAAGTAGAAGTTATGGAACTTACTTGTGCAAAATGAGAAATATTGCACATAAGATGAATGCCAATGTGACGAGAATCCAACCTAAGATTATCAATCTGCAATATTTTGATTCAAAATAAAGGAAAAAGGGCTTTCATATGAGAAACCGAGAAATTGCTAACAAATGACATCCATGAAATATAGATTACTCACATGTAAATGCAACATTGCAGACCGAAAAGTGAAAATACTGCAATCCATCATTATGACAAAATTGTGGGTCAAACTAAAAAAAAATCCCAAGAAAAAGTAATTGAAAGATGAGTTAATAATCTTACAGAAACCAAGAAATACCAAGACAAGCATCACAGCAGCAACTATATTGAGAGCCAGCCTCCTTCAAGAAAGAACAAAACACTGTAACTCAAGAATGAAACATAAAAAAAAGAATGTCGAAATTAAGAAAATTAAGAAACTCACGCAGGACTTAAAATGTTCTGAATGTTTTCAGCATGTGCCACTGATTGAATTCGAGAAATATTAGCAGTAGCTGTAATCATTTGGTCTACAACATTAACATGTTGCTGAAGATCAGGAGGAACTGGAACTTCATCAATTACAACCTTACAAGCTGAAGAAAGAGTGTTCAATATACTCATAAATTTGTTAAATATAGATAAAGCTTCTTGCAGGACAAATTCCAACATTTCTGCAATGGTAGAGTTGAAATGTTCCTGGTTTTGGTATAGAACAGCACATCCAGCACTGAAATCAAAGCCCAAATCAGATTCTTCTTTAATTTCGAAATCGTAAAGAAAGTAGAGAGAATGATAATTAAGTACCTAGCTGCAGCAGTAGAAAGTGTAAGGAAGATGAGTGAAAGAACAAAAGCAATGGGAGAATAGGCAGAAGGCTTCTTATTTCTGCAACAGCAACAGCACAGGCAGGCAAAAAGAAGAAATAGGCCTAATACCACAAACCACACCACACCTACAATCACTAAAGGAGCTGCTGAGAAGGCAACAGACTGCATTATTCAAAATACATGTATCAGTTCATAATAATTAGGAAATCTACCAAATTTGCAATTAAGGTATAAATGACAGGATTACCAAAAAAAAAAACAATTGTATTTCATTAATCTTTTTAATGCAAAATTTCAGAAAACTTTCAAGTTTAAGCACTACCAATGTAAAATTAACAAATTTTTTGCCTCGTATACTCCAGAATGCCTAGAAATACACATTTATTAGCTCTTCAATTAGTGATCATCACTATAGACCAACTCTCAGAAACATCAATTGCTAGCTGCTGATCACTCCGCGATTTTATTAGAATTTATTATTTTTATCTTTGAATTTTAAAACAAAAGTTAAAAATGTGAAATCTATAAATAATAAACAGTTTTTAGTTTCATACAAACTCTTTTAAATAATGTGTCAAAAATGGAGAATATGTTTCTTGAAAAAAGTATTTTCTATATTGATTATCAGTTGGTCTAGCGGGATGATACGTTATACTCCTTGTAAGGTCGGAATTCAAATTCTGACATTATGAATGGAGAAAATTGAATTGGTAGGATTGCCCACTTAATAGGCCTATTGCAGTACCCGAATTCGAATCAGTTAATGTTTGCGATTTAGAGTCCGGAGAATGGGTGGATTTCCAAAAAAAAAGAAGTATTTTTTGAAAAACTATATATAAATTACTACTCTAAATTTAGTTGATTTTAATTTCATTTATCAAAATAAAAATATACACTATCAATTACACTGGCTATAAAAATACAGTCTGATCTTATTGCATGTGTTTGGAAGAGTACATAGAAACCTATCAAAAGTAGAAGAAAAAAGAAGAGTACAAGACGACGAATTTGGAAATATCCTCATTTAGTTATTACCGTTACCTTAAATCAAATTTAATTGCCCTCGTTCGTTAATAGAATTATGGAACGATCAAAAATAAGCCGAAGCTGTTTTTCTGTTAATAAAACTGTTTTTCCTTCTTTTGGACAATACAGCTCATGGCGACTCGATTAACTTAAAATTGCTAATTTTCTTGAAAAAAAAGACTTGAAAGTAAGAAACGTTGAAACAATTCCATGTAAGAATGAAAAAAAAAAAACATAGAAGTTGTCGAAATCACAAACGCTAAAATATGGATTAAAGATTGAATTCTGGAGGAAAAAAAACATATAAATAAAAAATAAATTGCTTGAGGCAATAGTAATTAATAGATGATGATTAACCCAGAAAATTATAGAAGAACATGAAATGAACTTACAGCCCAGTAATGGCGATTTTTATAATCCCATCCACCAGTATAGTATTCGAAATTTTGTAGAGGATCTTTCCTGTGTGTTCTTTTTGCTGCTAATATAACAACAGTTGAATTCTTGCCAATCCCTTTATTTCCCTCAAGAACTGTATTTAACGGATTTAATGTTTCTATTCCTCGTATCACAACATGGAATTCCTCATTCTTTGTTCCTACAATCATTACATTGTACGTATAAATTTACGAGTTAAATAAACACATATACCTTGAATGAAATATTAAATTAAATTTAAATAAAAAGTACATACCTTGAAACCCAAAAGTTCCATGCAGAAGAGATAAGAAGGTTGAAAATGATAGAAACAATGTTGGTAAAACAGGAAAAAACGATTTACATTTGGTGGATATCATGTTTATATTTTGTTGGTAGAGATTTTGTACTAGGAAAAAAGTTTCTGTAATTCATTCATAAAAAAATCTTGGGTTTTTGTGATTGAAGAAGAAGAAGTATGTTTGTTGAATGATCAAAATGACAAGATTTTTTACTTTTGTTCTTTACGGTAATACATAATTAAGTATATATATGAATCTATTTTTGGAGTCAGTTTATTAAGATTTTATATGTGAGGCATAGGACAAAACTGTAATCACAACAACTTTAACTGTAAATTCTATCTTATAGTTAGATAGATTTTTGCCATTTTTTATGATAAATTGGTTAGATTTTCCGCATATTCTTAATATACATATATATAAATATTTGTGGATAAATACATAGATTTCTTTTTTCTTCATATTTTATACATATGTGAATAAAAAGGGATCATTACAGAGAAGAACAGAACAATTAAGAACTTGTAATATGAAATATGTTATATACAGAGCAAGAGACCTGTAATGTCATCAAAAGCAAAACAAAAATTACAGCTACTAGTGTAAGAAATTGCCAAGAACCAAAAACATAAAGTTTAATGAATTTTTCAGCTTTAATCTTCCATCTTCCATTATAATACTCATTAACATCTTCAATAACCTTATCCAAGAAAGGAACTTTTGTTAACCTAATAGATTTGCTCATTCCATTCCATAATTTTGCAGCTTCTTCATCACTCTTTAATCTGTTCAAGATTATACCTTTGTCCCTAAGCAACTTAATATCTTCATCAGTGTCAATAATCCCATTCATCAATTCTGTGTATCGTGTAAAAACCAACGGTCCGGGTGTGTTTGATGCTTCGTATGCTACTAAATTTCTCAAAACAACTTCAGTATTTACATCTAAACTAATTATAGGGAGATAAAATGTAACAGTCTTAGCATCAAAATTTGTACTTGAAATATTACCTGTAATGGGTATGAAACGAACTCCACTTTTAACAAGATCAGTAACAGAAGGAATTGCAATTTCCTCCACTAATGGACCCTTGTTAAATCCGTTGTTCGCATTTTCACGTTTGATTTCTTCTTTTTGTTTAGCTTCTGGGAAAATCTGTTCAACGAGTTGTTTCAATATTAAGAAAGCAGGAAGGTTTGACAGAATTGTCCATGGCAAGTTAAGTATAAGTTTAACCGGTCTTGAAAATAGTGTTTCTGAAATTTTTTTCCATGCTTCTTTAAAAAGATCCTTCATAACACATCTTGGAAAACCAGAAAGTTTTTTTTTCTCTCGCATGGCTTCTGAATCCTCCACAACTGCCTCTGTTATCTCCGCTGCCGCAGGAGGAGCTTCCTCCTTCGGAACAATCATGTGGTACAAGTAGTCTAGCAAGTGAGAACATTGTGAGATTGGGATTTCTGTTTCTTCTTTCGACCTTTTAAAAGGCGAAAGCTCTTTGTGAAACCCAATTAGCATTGCAAGAAGGATTTGATCAGCAAATTCCAAGGAAGAAAATTGAATCTCTAGAAATTTTCTTAGTACCAATAAAGGAATTTGATTTTCAAGCATTACCACGTCTCTAAGAACCGCACTATGATGAGCTGATTTTCTCACAGGTAAATGTGACATTGAAGAAGAAACACCAGGAATTTCCACCCCTTCTCCCCCTGCATAGTTTTGCAAAAACTCTAACAAGAATGATGCATCAATAGCCATCATCCAAGCTAACATTTCATTGCTGAAATCCAAGAACTTATGATAACAAGCTCGAATTCTCGGTTCCAGCTTGTTTAAATGATCTACCAGATACTGAAATTTGAGATTATTATGCAGATGTTTTTGTGTTCTTTTTGCCGCAGCAAGCTTATATCTTTCCATTTCATAGAGCTCCGGCCGCCAGTGGTGATAAGGGCCGATGGCGACTTGTTGCGGGGTGTAAGAGTCAGGATCACTGGCCATTAGGATTTTGGGGACATTGAAAATGGAAACAGGAATTTCTACATCATTTTCAAAGTCTTCTTCGATGGATTTACGAATGTAAATCATCCATACATTTTCATCAAAGTTTGGGTTTGGATTGGAGGATATGATTGATTGGAATTGGAGAGAGGACATGTTTTTGTGGTTTTGAGGAAGAAATGTACGGTAATGGTATGGAAGTTTATTTATTTTTTATTATTATTTTTTTTGCAATGTATTTATTAATAGGAGAGTTAGAGTTGAGGTATTTATCGAGGATCAATTGAAACTCCTTCCTTTTGATTCAGCTGGAAGCAAATTGTAAGTTTAAAACTCTGCAAAAAGAACAAAAAAATTAATGCAATTAATATGCTTTAATAAGGTTATAAATGACAAGTGGTACCTGTATTTTGAATACCATAAATTTCATTTGCCATTTTAACTGAAGTGATGAGAAGGATATTTAAATGTATATGAATAAATAAACTTATGCAGTGCTGTGTATGTCTTCATGGACATATGCAAAAGCAGAAATAGGTTGAAAATTACTTTCAGGTCCTTGACTTTTTAGCTAATATATAAGTTGAATTCTTGTATTTGCTGGTTATTGCCTCATTTTGGATGCTTGAAAAATTGACCTTGAAATAAACAATTTTTAAATAAATAATTTTTTTTGCATAACCTAAAGGAAGATAGGAAGGATTTTTCGTGGACGTGGTTGGATATGTTATAAATATTATCAAAAGTCTCTAAAAATTATGAGGTTAATGGGAGCTGGTGCCTTGCTCAAGGTTTCAGGTACATGCTAAAACTTAATGAAGAAACTAGAACAAGAAACATGAAAGCAAATAAGCTAGGAGCTTCACAAAATGTATTAACAAATCAAATTATAAATACAAAAAAAGCTCACGACTCCAAAGATGGATTGTTTGGAGTACTTTTCTTGCTGCATGTAAGGTTTTGAAGGCTCTACGTTTCTGCTACCCACTAAACGAGGATAACCATATGAATGCACTAGAAAACACTTTTGGTGTGTTTGGATAAGAGATGGTGTAAAATAAAAGGTGAAAAGTAAAATAAGAGTGTAAAATGGGGTGAGAGGTAAAATAATTTTATTTTACATCCTTTGTTTGGATTGATGAAAAATAATAGAGGGTATAAAATAAATATAAGTGAAATTAAAATAAAAATATAATATAAAACTATTTTAAAGTAATATAATATAATAAATTTTTAATAATTGTGCCATGTGTCAATATATGGAACAAATGTCATGTGTCAATCTTCGTGTACAGTGTTTTACACTCTTTTTCCTCATACTTTCACCCCATTTTAGGGTGAAAACTGTACCTTGAAAATAAAAGTTATTTTACATTCCCTTTTTTATTTTTCATGTAATCAAACAACGTATTCTATCTTGAAAACAACAAAATACACCCCCATTTTATTTTACATTCCACTTTACACTCTTCCAAACAACCACTTTATTCCTCAATTATAATATTCAGAGAAGACAAAAGAGAACCAGAGAAAGGAATAACATCTCTTACAATAAGATGTATAGGCAAACAACATGAGCCTCTCAGTGTGCCACGCTATCACTGGCTCTTCTGAAAACCAGAGACCCTACCTTGTTCTGAGACCTAGGACCACTGCCTCTTTTACAAACTATAAACATCGAAATTTACAGGCCTTCTGTTCACAGGGTAAGAATAAGTGCAAAAGGGTATTAAGTGAGAATTTAAGAGCATGTCGCAGGAAATGCTACACAAAACCAGTAAGAGAGCATAAAGTGGAACAGGAAGAACAAGCAAGCGTATGGTTCTAATTTCAACATGCTTTAGCATTCACTCATAATTAGGCAAGCAATCCATTTGAAGAGGGCTGCCACAGGCTAGAGCAACAATCTTTCCCCAAAAATGATTCTGAATGTAAGTACAATCATTATCCACTTTCTACTACCTTTGTACTCGATTCTTCCCTTGGTTTAGTTGAAAGTCCTTTTGCCTGCATCTCATCATCATACTTTCTAGCCATGTCAAACATTCCCTTATCAATTAATGCATCAATCGGTGCATTGTATGCAAATTCATCTGGATGACACCCATGCTCTTTCATTTTCTCCCACACTACAAAAACTGGTCGAAGAAATCCCCACCTTCCAAACTTCCTCATAAGCATCACATAAGTATCCATCCTCGGCTGAATTCCACTCTTAGTCATCCTGTCAAGAGCTGCTGCCACTTTATTAAAACGCTACTCGATCACTCTCCTTCCCGGCGATGGAATCGGCCTTGAGTTATCTCTGTTCATCTTGAGGAAGATTTTAGTTTGTATTATTCAAAGGGCCTATACAACTGTTTTTCAAATTGGATAAAAATTTGAGTTAAGGTTGTTATTGCAACTTTATCGAGAAGTAGCGGGTGAAATTTTGATAAAGTTGTGAAATTTTTATAAAGTTCTGGGTTAATTAGTATAGACGGGCTTTTTAATTGTGTCATCCCTACTCTACTGTGTTCTTTGTCTATCCCTCTTGGACTCCATGGCCAATGGCGGCTGCATTGCAAATTAACGTTAAAGCAATCGGGGCCGCTTTCACTTCTAAATTTGCTTCCAAATACTCCCATAAATCAACCAGAATACGTTGTGCCTCCGCCGCTGCTGCCACTCCATCACTCTCCTTCCTGGCGATGGAATAGGCCCTGAAGTCATTTCTGTCTCTAGGAACGTACTCAAGCTTGCCGGTTCTCTTGAAGGTCTGCTTAATATTACGAATTTTTGAAATGAAGGAACATAAAAACAGGGTCTTTTCTTGTTGCATATTTCAGGCATTGAATTTAGCTTCCAAGAAATGCCAATTGGTGGATCTGCTTTGGATTTGGTAGGAGTTCCATTGCCAGAGGAAACCCTTTCATCTGCTAAGCAGTCTGATGCTGTTCTTCTTAAACAAACTCTCACCACAGCAAAGCGGCTTCAAACTGCTTTTTATTATTCTATAGGGTGTTAAGCAGTGAATTTGACAGTTAAAGATTGTCATCTGCTTTCCAATAGTTAACTTCCAAAGTCCATCAGTTTAACGTGATAATGTTTCAATAAATTTTCAGGCATCAATGGTTTGGAGGAAAAGAGTTATTGCCATTGCTGAAGAATACCCTGATGTTGAGTTATCACACATGTATGTTGACAATACTGCCATGCAGCTTGTTCGTGATCCAAAACAGGTAAGAACAAACTGGTTATTGGTTTATGTTTTTTAACATCATCTGATGCTTTATGAAATGAGACAGGAAAGTGCAATTGTATAGCTGATGAGAACTGAACTCTGAAAGATTATGACGCTGTTTTGTAAAATGTGTTGCAGTTTGACACAATAGTGACAAACAGCATTTTTGGTGATATTCTGATGAGGCTTCAATGATTACTGGAAGTGTCGGCATGCTTCCATCAGCTAGTCTTGGTGCCTCGGTATGGCTACTTGATTATTTTTCAAATCAAGCCTGATGTTAAGTGGCTTATGAACAGATTTTTATAGCACCTTCCTCTTTTTCCCCTGAAGAATCTGGTCATTTTTTCCGTGTGAAAATATTAAATATTATTTTTCATCGATGTTAAGCTTTTTTCATCAATACTGGGGTCTGGACTTTTTGAACCAATGCACGGTTCGGCACCTGACATTGCTGGACAGGTAATTAACATTAATTTTTTTATGATTCGCAGTTCTCTTCTTTGTTTCACATGAAAACATAAATGATTTGGTCCCTCCCTCCCTCACGCCCCTACTCACCAAACAGTTATGAAAGAAATAAGTAAAGAGTATAAAGATTGACCTTATGCAAACATGCTTTCTAATTGGGAATGTTTCTTTTGTTCAGGATAAGGCAAACCTACTAGCTACAGTTCTTAGTGCTGCAATGCTTTTGAATTACGGCTTAGGGAAGAAAAAGCTGCAAAGAGAATTGAGAATGCAGTTCTGGATACTCTGAATAAGGGTTTCCGGACAGGCGATATCTACTCTGCTGGAAATGTATGCTCATTTTCTACTCCTTTTTCAAATACAAGTTTGGAAAACAGAGCTTTTGAACATGAAATATTTAAATTGATCACCCAGAATTTTTTTTTCTAATTAGATGGCAAGAACCAAAGGTTTTACTTTTAATGTTCTCCCATTTCTTTCTTGAGTCATTATTTAAATCGGAGCATGTGAGAGTAACTTGTGTCAACTTCTTATGGCTGATTTCAATTTTGGCATCTACTGATTTTCCTGCCATGGTGTTTGCCTCCTATGTGCTTATTGAAACAATGTTTGTTTCAGCATACTCTGTTTTTTGCTCTGCTCAATTTTTCTCATTCCATTATTGTTTACTTTTATGTCCCAGCATTATGCATCCCACAAGAGTAACATTTTTCTTTAAATTTTTTTTTCTAAATTGTTGTCATCTATGAAATTTAGTCATCAAAATGGAAGCTCTGAGCCGCATGTTCAGAATGTTAAAAGTAGATATATGGACAATGAGAAATGTGGACATATCTAGTATTTCAGTTTTTAGGAGGCTGCAATTGCTTTGATTGAAATAGAGGGTCACAAGTATCACATCTGAGGATCCATGTTGTGTTAGGGTGATTGTGTAAAAAATCTAGACATTGGCTCATAAGTTCACAATTAAACAGTCACTAGATGATTTTGTCCTCCTGTAGAATATAGGCATGGATAAAAACTTGGGACATGATGACTGTAGTTGTTTAGATTAGAACTGACATTATGAAATGTGTCTGATTTGTTACGTAATTGCTTTTGCAGAAGTTGGTGGGATGCAAATAAATGGGCGACGGGGTGTTGAAATCAGTGGAGTCTCAAGTGCCTGCTGCTGTTTGATAAGAAACCATGTTACATCTGAATTCAGGCAGTCCAATATGGTTGCACATTTCATAGGCATTCTTAAATTCTATATGGGAAAATGATGTTTTGGGTTTCTTCATGTCTCCTAATCCATGCATAATTAATATAGGATTTTTGGAAGTTGTAGTTGCTAGGTTTTGAGAAAGTGTTTTATCAGAATAATTACTGCAACATGAAAGAACATGCAAGCTCGAAGCTAGTCGAGGCACGGTATATTTTGGTTTAACTGCTGAACTAATCTAAATTACTGTCTGGTTAAGGAGTTCTATCGTGATGAAACAACTGTTAATTGCATGAAATGAATCTAGCATTATTTTAGATTACACCTGTAAATGACCCAACAAATATTACAATGCCAATCAAGCATTGTTTTTAGTTCCCTGACATGTTAAAGATTATTAATATGATATAAAAGAAATAAGCCCTTGATCTCAGTTATTTTTCTTCTTCTTTTGAACAAGAACTTGATTAGTATAAACTCAAACGATAACAATTTTGTTTAAGCTAATTGTTTTAGGATTGAATTATCAAAAAAAAATTTTTTTTTTGGATAATGGGATAGAAATTCTATTAATCTTTAACAGTTCTAGAAATACAGCAATGAGCGAGAATGCATGCTGATAAAAATTAACCAATTTTAAGCCTATAAATTTTGAAATTGTATTTGAATGAATATGTTGGTTATATAAAATGTACAAGTAAATCAAGTTGACTGTGAAAATTGTCAAGCTTAAACTAGTTTTTAGAAATTAATCTCTTGGCTATTCGTTACACCTAGTCTCTTGGCTATTTGTTACACTATTTAGTTCTTTTTGTTAAAACTTCATAAAGAACATTAATACCTAAAATTTTAAGTGCTAAGCAATTCAATTGACTAAATAGTTGATTATAAAAAATCTTATCATAATTTTTCATAATGGAATATTAGAGTGAATGTGTCTTTTCTTCGTAAAT
This sequence comes from Croton laevigatus, assembly GCA_949640765.1. Classification (NCBI taxonomy): domain Eukaryota; kingdom Viridiplantae; phylum Streptophyta; class Magnoliopsida; order Malpighiales; family Euphorbiaceae; genus Croton; species Croton laevigatus. The sequence goes on along the minus strand of CATIWJ010076802.1, from coordinate 3,054 downwards.
TAACGGTCAATTAACAAAAACCTAACAGAAGCACAAAATAGTGTAATAGAGTAATATACGAGATAGTGTGATAGAGTAATATATGAGAAACATGAATGTATTTCTAAAAATATAAGGACTAACTAGTTAAATATAAACAGCTTTAGGGACTTTACAGAAATGCTCATTTTAGAGGTTTGCTGGTTAACTAACCGTTTGAAGTAGGACCAATAAATGAGCCACCGCTCCTCTTCTCCGCCATCACCACTCTCTGCCTCTCCTTTCTTTCTGGTGACCACAGAGTCCTTTCTTCTACAATCGAGACTCATTCTTCATCCACCAAACATCCCTTTCGCTTCTGCAATCGCACCTCACCACCGCCTAACCTTCACTTTCCAATCGAAAAGAGGAAGTCGATCAATGGTGACTATAGTTGTTGGATTTCGATGTGTACGTCCACAAATTTAAATATTTATATACAAAAATATAGGGAGATGGAAGGGGAGAAGTCTTCCATGAGAAAACAGGGAGGGAGATGGTCTGGCGGAGGGGGGTCCGCTGGTGGCAGTGGTGCGTCCGGTAGAGGATGTTGTTATACACTGTATTTCAATTTTGTTGCGTTAAAATTGAATTATGTGGGTAGAATTTGATAAGTATTTCATGATTTAGATTTTGATTTGAAAAAGGAAAAACCGTTTGAAGCTGACGTGGTCTATTATGCTTGGTTGGTTTATCTATCCTATAAAATCCTTTTCTGCTTATAAATCCGCGGGAATAATTTCATCCCTCTTTTATGTTTCAACAGAATCTTCTCTCACGTTAACAACATGTCACCGAGCTCAAGCACAACAATCTCGATGACTGCACGGGAGGATCATTTTCGGCAATCGGACCTCATAATCACCTGTGAATTAAGCGGTTCATCTGATTCCTCCTTATCTCCAATAACAAAGGCCATTCATTTCTCTTCTGGAAACCCTAGGATCGGAGAGACTCGGGGCGTCATGCATCTCTTCTCAAACGACGGCGTCTCTGGTCTTCCGGTATTCTGTATTTCCTTTTTATTCTTAATCGTTAGTTTTATCATGAAGCATTTATGTATAGGTTTCTATATAGGTTGGAAGGAAAAATCTCGTCTCTGTTATTGGAGCACCAAACCACATGACATATGCAGATTTTTGCCAGTTTTGTGCTTCTTTTATTCAGCATATACTGGAAATGCGAACTGTAAGGTAAATGTTCAAAACTGTAATGATCATTAATGTTATAGTTCAAAAATCAAATATAATTAGTGGAAATGGAAATACCCAATTTTTTTTATGATTTGTGAATTCGGAATGATATTCTGATGTCAAATGAAGAATACTTGTTTAATCTTGCTCAAATGACGTTCTTTATTTTATGAGGTTCACCTTTTATCTTTTGTTGTTATTTTGTGCAAGATAGTTCTGGCTTTGTTGTTTATTTGTTTTATTCTGCATGATAGAACTGAAGGAATGGAGGATCAGTATAGCATCCTGATAAGATTTGACAATCAGGACTCCACAGACAGATTCTATCAACATTTTAATGGTAGACAATTTAATTCTTTGGAGGTAGATTCTGCTCTTTTTTGGTTTTAATGAGTAGATGAAAATTTCAAAATGTTATAGTAGTTTTAATTGTTACATCTATTAATTCTTGCATTTATACAGGAAGATGTTTGCAATGTGCTTTTTACAGTTGATGTCCAGGTCACTGGTTATAGCGGTTCTATTGACACTCAGCCTTCTGTATCAAGCACTGCTGAGCAGTCTTCGTGTCCAGTTTGTCTGGGTATGCTCTCTCACCCCCTCAACCCCCCACCTCCTTTTTCTATCTCTCTCTAACTTTTTGTATTATTTAGTGAAGGAATAATATCTTTGAATTGAAATTGAGAATATCATTGTAAGAAGTGAGCATCCTAGAAATTCCAGAAGTTTTTCCCCGTGCTGTTGGAGGCTGTCAATATGCCAATGATATCTTCTGTTTTGTATCATTCTCTTATATTTTGTCTTGTCGTTACAGAGAAATTGGACCAAGGCATAGGTGGAATTCTCACTACTATCTGTAATCATTCTTTTCATTGCTCTTGCATTTCGAAATGGGCAGATTCTTCTTGTCCAGTAAGTGATTATTTTGTTTTTGTCCTTTTTAAATTTCTGTTTTAGTTGTGCTGTTGCTTGATGTATGGGATTTTTACAGAATCAAAATATATGAAAATGATGTTAATTGTTTATATATTGAAATGATACTCTTTTTTTCCTTGTTAACATGCCATTTTTTCGGGCAAACTATTGTGGGTTTGCAGAGTAACTGGAATTTAGATATTTTTACTGGATACAACCAAGAGTATTACTATTTCGGTCCATTATACTGCATTTTATTAGCTTATACTTGGATACGATAATAAACTAGATATTTGATGAAATAAGACCCGTATATACTATGTTAAAAAAGACCCACATATACTGCATCTCTGTTGTTGGACATCAGTCTACATTTTTTGTTGGGACTTGTAAGTAAATATTACTTCACTGGTGGTTGATTGCTTGTATGAAGAGTATTGTCAATAATATGAAAAATTTAAGAGAATTTTTGCAGTGAACCGTATAGATAATGTTTATCATTTGTTTTGATAAAAGTTGTCATAATTCTCAGTGCATGAGTGTTCTGTTTGCAGTAGTTTTTCTGAAGATACCAAATAGGGAATATCTAAAATCTCAAAATGTTCAGTTAATCAATCCTGGGCTGCTCTGTTTTTGGTGTGATTGGTGGAGCTTTATTAACTTTAAAATTTGGGGGTCGTAAAAGCTCAAGAAAGAGAATTACTGAATCATGTTTGCATAGTGTTGTCAAAAATTAAAATTACTTCTTCGCTTACTGCAAAGTTTAAATGTGTATGTGCTAGAACCTGTGTTAAAAATAATGGCCTCTCCTCTCCATTTAATAAAGCAATGGTTCACATCTGTTTACTTTTTATTTCAAAGTCCAATATTAGCATTGAATTTCTCTCGTTAAAAATAAGTGAAGAAGAGGAAACTTCTCCCTGCCTTT
>CATIWJ010076745.1:0-10845 GCA_949640765.1 Croton laevigatus | reverse complement strand
ATATTAATTTTTGTGTTTCTAATTATTATTTTGAGGCTTTGAGGAAAGAAAGAAACGGAGTGTCAATTTAGAAATTGGGGACGCGCTTGAAATGTTTGACCTGTTTTCTCAAATACAGTAATCGAAGTAATTTATTTCTATTTGTTAAGACATGTCAAATAATCAATTTGTAATTCGAAGTCAAGTAAAATTTTCTTGTAAAGGATGACACTAATTTTGGTCAGAAAATTGCTTCTTTATATGAAAAAGTCACCCTTCTTCATTAGTCGATAAAAAATCAACTCGTGGAAGACGGAAACGGCATACGGAGAATTTTCTTTTTATTATTTTCAATTTCCGGCACAACAGAAGGGAAGATTAAAAAACAGTAAACAACTCTTGCTACATTATAAATTATGAAATAACTACTCTCCTGTTGAAAACTTGAGTCTGTGTGTTCGAAATTAAGCCTTTTTTTGCCAAGCTCAAATAAAGATACTATGAAGTTGCAGATTTGAGAAGAAGAAACAAGGATAGAATTTTTTTTTTTTTTAATTCCCTTTCAAAACCGCGTCATTTTAAAGCAACCCATCTATTAATGCACTTAATCTCTGTTTGTATACCAAGCGTCCTTAGCTATGTTAAATAAGGGGGCACGCTATAAGTTCAGGAGCTTAATAACACTAATAGTACATCAAGGAAGTTTATGTGAAAATGTGTATAGTATAGGGGGCTTAATAATGTTTTTGGCCCATTTTATAGACTACGAATGCAATCATTATACAAATTATATTATGGTTTTCACTAAGCATTATAATATAATCGCGTCAATTAAACTTTCCGGGCTTTGAGATTCATCAAACTCACAAAACAGAGCTAATATATGAAGACGGTTTAAACCAAGGTAATTACTAATTAGTAAGGTTAGAATTAAGTGCTGCAGCCATTTATGATTAATTAACCAATATATATATAACGTTTATGAACGACTAGAATAATTGGAAGACAATATGTTTAAATACAAATAAGTTCCAATAATTTGTTTCAGTAAAGATAATCCAGTTGTTCGATTATCTTACCAATTCGGAATTATGAAATGGAATTATAATACAATGCATAAATTAAAATTCGAGAGTCCAGTTTAGTTTTGCACATGATGAATTATTTTATTTATATTATGTTGTTTAAGCTATTTTATTACGAAATGGTGCAATATGTGATACATATTTATTTTTTGCGCATAGATTGAATATTAACACTAAAAGATTTGTTGAAAAAAGTCAAGCTTCGAGTGCTGGTAGTTAATTGTTACCGAAAAAGATCGAGAAGTCGAGCAATGGATCAAATTGTCATTGACAGAAGCAAATTCAGGATATTTGAGATTTATGTAATATGATAGAACTTATATTTCAATTTGCACTTGTATTCATCTTATGAATGAAATATTTCTTTTTCAAAAAAAAAAAAATTTTGAGACTCAATAAAAATTAACTCCAATATTGAAAAATTTATAAACTAGTGATATAATTTAATACATAATTATGTTGTGATAAACTGATAATAGAGAATGGAAAATATTTATTACTAATTCCGTCCTAGGAAAATTGTTACTCTTGCTATTTTTTATCGTTTCACATTCATCTAATTAATTTGAATTTTTCAATTTTACCTTTTATCATAAACTCTACGATTATTTTAAATTTAAACTACTTGAAGATAATTTAGTAATTTATTTAATAAATTTTCTAATTTAGGACCAATGTAGTATATATACACTTCATTGTGTTATTACGTAGAGAAAGATTTCTCTTTAGTAGAATAAAGAATAAAATTTTTTTAATGTATGTTAGGGAAACTTGTGATGGTTCATTTTAAGAAAAATGGGGATAAAAGTAACAAACCAACCGCAGAAAAAGAAGCAGCAGTTTTGCTTTCAGGTGGTCCACTTGTAGTTTAAAGTCCCAACGTCACATTTGGGCTGCCACTTGATTCTAGCCGCTAGCTAACAATGCAGGAGCGTCTAATAAATCATTGGATCATATGAACTACTTGGAATTGTATAGAAATGATTAGTGGTGGGCAAAATTGAAGTGCAAACCAAAATCGAACCGGAATGAATAATTGGTTAATTGAATTTTTGGTTCGGTTTTTTGTTTTTAAAATTTATGAACCGAATTTTCGGTTCGTAAATTTGATAAACCGGTTTAAATTTTACATGTAAAATTCGGTTAAAACCGAATTCGAACTGAAACCGAATCGAAATTCGGTTCTATTTTCAGTTTACAAATTTTATATTCGATTTTAAACCAAAAACCAATTTTTCGATTCGGTTAATCGAACCGAACCGATTTTGTCCACTCCTAGAAATGATCAACGGTTTAGTATAGTGTATGGAAATATCTTCTTGAAATTTTTCCAAACAAATTTTTATTACAAACTCGGATAGAAGAATTATAATGAGAGTTTTTCTTAATTTAAAACTTACGGAAACTTATGTTAGAAATAAGTTAATACATATATGATAGACCGGTTGAAATAAAAAATTTTGGTGATTTGTTGATAGACATAAATGTCTCGAAGAGATTATTTTGAGCGATATTTTTAACGCAAGAAAAGAAAAGAGATGAGATGGCGTGATGGTGATGTTAGATACTACCATAATTAATTAAAAGCCTAATCGTACAAATATAAGAGTAGTATAGTTTAGTGTAGAACTACTAGAAATGAACAAGGTCCAAATAACCAAGTGGGTAAAGAGGTGAGCTGGCCGAAGATTGGACCACATAGCACTTGGCCACTTGGCCAGCCTACCCAGCCCTTCGTTCCCTCATCCTCACCCCTTGGAAACTAACGAGGGGTGCACCTCACCTCTTCCTTTCTTTCTGATATGCTTTACTCCGCTTTTATTGGAATCTTCAATCTACATCAAAATATTACAACCATTTTATTTATATAATTGAATCATAAATTAATTTTTAAAATTGCAATTTAAAATAGAATCAATAGTAGTAGCACGTAAAAAGTATTCATGGGAGTTTGGGGTGATTTTAATAATAAAGATGGAAAATTCATTGAATAAAGGCACAATAAGGAGGGAAACAGGTAATATCCAAATGGACACAAGTACCTTTGTATTGATTTTATTGGAAGTTCCTTGAGAGTAGATTTGTGTCGAAATGCATATCTTCTTTCCCTTCTAAAACGCGCCATGTGACTTCATTATTTATTAACAAACAAGTTTGCAACTTGCTTTCATCATCTACAGCTATCCAATCCAATTGCCAAACCATGCAGCTCCAAAACACAGCCTCCTCCTTCGTCTTCTTCTTCTTATAAATATTGCAGTCAAATCATTTCTTTTTCTCTACCCTTTAACACACACCCAAATCTTTCTTGTATTATTAGTAGATTATTGGTTTGGGGAGGAATTAATAAGCATATATGAAGAGGCAAAGAAATGCGGGAGCTCGAAATAGAGCTGCTACAAAAGCAATGGCTGTCAAGAAGAAAGCCAAAAAAGTGGAAGAGGAAAGTCAGAATGGGAATGGAGAATCAATCATTAGCGCAGGAGTAGAGGAGATTTACCCGAATTGGGAGGAATTGAGTTGGTTAAGTTGGGATGTTGTCGATGAGCAAATGTCGTGGGGTTCAGTTTGGTTGCCTTTCTGGGAGGTGGAGGCCTGTACTCAAATGTACAGTGACGTGGTTTGGGATTATGATATTTGGAACCTCAAAAGCTTAGAGCAGCTGCCAAATCCATGAAAATTAACACATGTTGTTGTCGTTATTACGTAATTAGTGAGTTTTTAACTTATTATTTAGTTATAGTTAAACTGATCTTGTATAAGTACTACTAGTATTTTCATCGCAACACAATGGGAACACGCATTTTCACAAACAAATGGTGTGCAATTGCCAGAATCTGCCAATTTTTCCCCAATTCAAAGTAAGCTCAGAACTTGAAAACTTAACATGGAAAATTTAGTAATCCAATAATATTCTAATGATTCTGCATCTTTCCACTTGCATTTCGGTAGCAATTCATATTGGCAGCCTTATGCATTTACCCATTAATTACTTCATTATCCAATCTAGCACTCTAAATCCTTGTTCTACGATTAAAAAAAAGAGTCATTGTTCTACAAGTTTTAGCAACAAATTTCTTTATCCCTACCACATAATATTGCTTTTTTAAACAAAAAATTTGTTGAAATCAATAGAGTTTTTGACACATTAAATCATAAAAATGCATATTATGAAATTAAATACTATTTAACTGACTGAAAATAATTTAGCCAACATATCCCACTTCAAAAACAAAATTTAGGCAAGTTGTAGGCTCTAATACAATTTAGAACTTAATGAATTTTGCAAAAGTTCATGATAATGGCTAATCGTTCGGACCACAACCCAAATATTTTAAAGGTTCAATCAAGTTGATATATAAATTTCTGAATGAAATTTAACGAGATGCTTAATTTTTAAGTTCATCCACTGAATTCGGTATCATCATTTTATATTTTGGATTATAATGAAATCTTAATTATGATATATCATTTTTTATTAAATTTTATTTTATTTTTATAAAGAATGTACTTGCATTAAAATATGTTTTTATTGAATTTATGCAACTGGGTAGAAATTGACTGAATGAATTGAGGCTAGAACCCAAATAGTGTGAAAATAAGTTGCTCTAAATTTTTTTTGGATTAACCACGAGGTATCCTGAATAGGTTCCAACTATGAGCAGCACCTTTAAATCACAGCCACATCCAGATTAATCTTTGTTCGAGCCGGATAGATACCTTTCGGGAGACAAAGCTCTGGCCCTAAATTTTTAACAGCTGTATACATAAGAAAGTTTGAATCCATGATCTCACTAAAGCAAAAAAAAAAACCCTTACTAACTTGCCTGTACCTTGAGGTTAGATTGGGCTAAATTTATTAAGGTATTCTTAGGAGTTCTTAAAGAACAGCCAAGAAAAAATGTTCACCACCCAAAATAATGAAAATCATGATTTTGTTAGCCAAAAGGCCCATTCATGACTTTTAAGATCAAAAAATTAAAAATAATTAATAAAATGGTTGTTTTTTCCGATAAATCTATAAAAAATACATGAAACTAATAAAAAACTTTCAATAAATCAAACTAAATTTCCAACAAGTTTATGAATGGTTTATTTCGGCAACACTTCCTTTTCTAGTGTTTGGACCAAAATTTCAATAATCACAATTTTCGATGAGAAAAGATGGCGAGTCGCGTCAGTTAATATTTGGTTTCAGGCCTGATTTTCAATTTCAAAACTTGCTTCGTTTCTGATTTACCCAAAAAACTAGCAGGTCGAGCCACTTGATATTCTGATATGAAACTTCCTTCTTCTCTACTTCCAGCAATTTCCGGTGAAAACAGCAATTTCCGGTGAAAACTGCAAAATGTACAGTTTTTCAACCCATTTCTGACCAGTTGCTATCTCGATTTCCGGCCAATGAACGATGACAAAATTGACGCCTATAGACTTGTCTTTGCTTGATGAGTCTTTTGATAGCATCACATTGATCGTCTAACCATAGAAAGCCAATGTTTTAGCTATTTGAAGTTTCGAATTTTCGAGAAGTTCCGTTTTCAATTTCCATTGTTTAGATTTTGATCTTTTCTCATTTGCTTTTTGTTTGTTTCAGTCATTCTTGTTTTCATAGTGTTCTTGTTTCTGATTTATTTCCCTCGTTCTTCTTACTCTAGTTGACATTAGGTTTTCGGCTGGTGACATTATTGTAGTTAGGTTTCCATTGGTCCTCTGTTTCTATTTTGAAACAATTAATTTTTTAACAATAAAATGACCTCAGCAACCTTTTAGGCCAAAAAATTTTTCTTTGGGTTTAATATTGTCGCTGGTTTTGGTTAAAAAGTAGTGGTGTTCATTATTGGTTCGGTTCATCAAACCGAACCGATAAGCCATAATCGAAACCGAACCGATTATGTTAGAAACCGAAACGATTTTTAACGGTTCGGTTTTATAAAAAACCAAAATTTACACTACATGAGAGAATTTGGTCTAAAACGACTACTTTTTGGCGAAAATTCAACATTTTTTTGCTTTATTGGTCGGTTCGGTTCGATTTTGAACCAGCCCTAACCGAAACAGAACCGAGAATTTCGGTTCGGTTCAAAACCGATTTTGTCCCATAACCGTAAAATAACCAAAATTTCGGTTCGGTTCGGTTGAAGGTTCGATTTTCGGTTCACGGTTTTTTTTTCCCGAACACCCCTAGTTAAAAGTCCAAAACCCTAAAATAGAATCTATAGTATGAAAATGGATAATATTTGAGTTATTCAATTTTGGGCTTATCGATATTAAAAAGCAAATTCTAACAGTTTAACTTAGTTAGTTTATACTCTTTTAAGTCTTAATTATATAGTGTTTTTATTCAACATGAGTTTCTAATAAAAGTCCATATTATTTATTTTTCCCCGCAAGGACGCTAATGAGCTCCAAGCATAAATTAGCTTTGAGCCAAGTTTAATATTTTAGGAGTTCAAACCTTAGGTATTGGGTTGGAGTCAGTAACGAACACATGATCAAAGTATGATGGGCAGTGCCTTATAATTATTATTGGGTCTAGAAAAATTTAAAAAAAATACAAGGAAATTTGAAAAAAAAAAAAAAAAATGAATGGGGCTGAAAGCCCTCCCACAATACACATGGGTCCGTCCCCGGTTGGAGTAGTCTACGATTTCGATCAATGAATCTGGTCTTTAAGTTAAGGCAATTAAGTTGACCGCTCGAGCTCATGCTTATGATTAGATTTTTGTTGGGCTGGCCGTTATTTTGTAACAAAACTATCAAATATTAAATTTTATAGTAAATACACTGTATATTTCAACAAAATTGGGTATGTTTACATAAATGTTATTGCATACAAATCCACTCTGACATCACAATTTCAATTTGTGATTTTGTTTCGCTTTTGGGATTGTGACCACCAAAAGTTAGTTCCATACGCACCCACCAAATATTTATTGGCCGGGAAGCAACAGCTATTACATAACTTTTTCATGTGAAGAGTGATTGGGTACAGCTTTTGATTTGGAGTTTCGACAGCTCGATCGTTTAGGGATATAAAAGTTATCATCTTCATTTAATTCACCCCACTTAATTTTGATATTTAATAAACAAAATCACATTTTAATTTACTTACAACAAAACAATAATGACAGCTTATTGGAGGAAAGATGTTAATAACGCTAGACTATGTTGCACAGACACTTCAGAAAAAAAGGGCGTCTTCGTATTGCACGCGTATAAAACACAAACACTCAATGCCATCTTGGACACGTATCGGATCCGTGTATGTAAACAAGCTTAAATGATATTGGGTCCAATTAAAAATCGAGTGTCCAACTTTATAAAAATTGAAAAATAAGATAGAGGAATTATAAGTTATATCACATTTTTATCTATTTCATTATTTGAATATATTTCTTTTTATGGTTTTAGGATATTACTTATGAGTTAGGATCATTTATGTGTTTTATTTGAATATGGTGAATATTAATATTTTTATTTGGATGATGTATGATTTATTTTATCATGTATGTTTTTTTTGTAAATTAATTTTTTATAATTGATAACTTTTAATTTTTTAAGAATATAACTAATAGATCTTTGTTTTCGTAATTTTAACATAAAACTTATTTAATATTGTCAATTATTAGATGTTCAAATGATAATATTTTATATTTATAATTTGACCATATTTTTTATATTTACACATTTCCCCCAATTTACATGTCCTATATTTTTTTAAATGGTGTGTCCTTAAATCTGTATCATGTCTCCGTGTTCATGCAACATATATGCTAGAAAATGTTAGGGTTGAAAATTCTTCTATTAATCACGTAATATAATTACAGGAGGAGCCAAGCTCACTCAACTACAAAAAACAACCCTCTCTCACAATATTCTCTCAACAAAAACAAGAACACTCAATGTTCTTTTCCTCACTATCACTCTCTCTGCAAACTCTCTACATTTCTGCCTCTCTTCTATCTTACAATTACAGAAACAAGAATATATTTACAGAAAGAGTATCATGTTTAGACAACAATGGGAGACACAATGATGACATGTTGAGTTGACAAAATTATGGTGTTGTTGACATAATGATGGAAGGAATTGGTATCCAAGGCTGGATACTCAACAGAAAATTCATATTGTTTATGTGATACAATTCTCTGAAACTGAAATATTTGAGTTTTAAGAAATTACAAAATTTTAATTTCACAGGTATCATATACATGCCTGGTCATAAAACCAATTCTAACTCAGCTCATTTATAAATGAGCTCAAAAACTCGACTTTATCTCATTTTGCCTATTTTTCAAATCGATTTTGAACTTGTTTTGTTGGAGTTGATCCTCGGGAAGATTATATGTAACTCAACTTTTTTAAGGCTATGTATTAGTTGGTGTAAAAGAGCAAAAGTTGAATGGTGTAAAAGCCTGTTTAGGGGGCAAAAAAAACTAGTAAAAAATAAAAAAGAATGGCGTAAAAGAGCAACTGAGCAAGTAAAAGGTGGAAGGTGATAGTACTTACCCGTAAGCTTCTCCATGAAATTAATATGAGTAATGCAAATAAATAGCAGATTGTTTGAGTAATTAAATAATTTCTTTAATAATAGTATTTAGTTAAACAAACAATGGTAAAAAATATCAATTCATTTTTTTATCTTTTCCTTTATTTTCCCTCTACATTTCCTTTCTTTTTTATTGCAATTTTTTCACATTGATGGATTGAGGGCCATTTCGCAATAACTGCTTTAGTCTACTTCTCCGATAAAGCTTAACAACTTGTTTTGCATCCTAGCTAGCTTTCATAATAACAACTCACATAATTAAGTTTTTTTTAGTTCCATGAGAACACCTGCTTCAATTTCAAACATTAAATACAGCAAGCGTGAACTTTTAATTCCTTTAGTCAATATTTTGTAAAAATAAAATTGTTTTGCCCATTATGGAGTCGACAAGGCCAATCGAATGTCTGTAAGTTTGGTTTTACAAGAGAAAGACAATGGCGGAGAAGGAACTTGTGTCAAAGATTTTTGTTGGAGAAGATAAATAATGATAGAGACTGAAAGAGAAGACTTCATAAAGTAGAAAAATAAGACTTCATTTAATTATTAATATTTTATACAATAGCGGAGCTAGAAATTCATGTAAGGGTGAGCCATACATAATATACAAAACTATTTAAAAAATTATAAGATTTATATAAAATATATTTCTATTAATTATTTTATTATTTATTTTTATAAAAATTTTAGTTTTTGACATAAACTTCAAACAACATTGGAATCTTTTATAAAAATAAAATTAAGATAATAATAAAAATGAAAAATGGAAAAAATAAAAAAAATATAAATTAAATAGTAATTTTGTAAAAATTAAATAAGTATAATAAAAATAAATTATAATAAAATAAAATAATTTTTAATATTTTTTATATAATATTAAAAATTATAATTATTAATAATATATTAAATTACTACATATATCCTAAAATTAAATATAGTAGATCATCTATCTTAATAATATATTGCTTAAAAAATATTAAATAAAAATTAAAAAAATATAAAAAAGCTGAAAAATTTAAATATTATATAGTTATATTAGAAGAAATAAAGAAAATACTAAATAAAATTAATAACAGAAAATAAAATAAAAATTATGTGTTAATTAAAATTTGAGTAAATTATGATTTAGCCACTGGATTTCGAGTATATTAGACAGTTTAGTCCCTCTATTTTGAATATTATATTTTTAGTCCCTGTATTTTGTGACCGTTAAACACTTTAGTTATTTTATTAAAAAAGACCATTAAAGCAGAAAATTGAATTTTACCAACAGAACCAAATTGAATATTTTTACAAGGACCAAACTTGAAATTGTCTAAATCCAAAACCCGACTTTCATTTTTTGGTGACAAATGGGGCAAATGAGTACATCACATCGAAGCTCTAGGCGCGATGATTCATAATATGCACTTATTTTCAACATCTGATCACCTAAAAGTCTTGAAAAATACAGTTAAAATTCTGAATTTTAGAGTGACAAAATACTGTTGAACTTGACTCGCGAGTGCAGGGTGCTCCGGTGACTTATATAGGTGCGGTTGGTCGCGTTGGATTCATCTCGACGTTAGCTTTTCAACAATCTAATGTGTGTAGTCATCGGAGTTTGAAAAGTGGCAGTGTCGACTGATCGAAGTTTCTGCCAAAATTTTCTTTCTAAAACCTGAAACTTCAATCAGCCCACCGCCACCTCCAAGCTCTGATGATGACATGGCCATACTGTTGGAATGTTGACGTCAAGACGAATCCAACACCACCAACCACGCTTCCATCGGTTGCTAGAGCACCCCTCACTCACAAGTAAGAGTGAGCAAAATTTAACCAAACATGAGAATTGTACCAAAAATTCAGTTAACCAATTGATAGGTTCGGTTCTCGATTTACCAAAGAGGAAAACTGCATTTTGTTGCTAAAACTGAACCTACATATAAATAAAAATGTGTGACCTAAAACCTAGGTTAAAAATAAATAGCTTAAATGTAACACCCCAAATCCGACTTACGAATAAACCAGACTGAGGTGTCACTAGTCTCTTGACTTCGCCAATTCATATGCTTAAAAATGAAATACTACAAAGCACCCCAAGTTTTTTTTTTAGATAAGAATAACAACTACACACGTTTCAGTAATTTACTATTCTAAATATTACAACAGCAGCTACAATCATCAATCTTACTTGTCTCTATTCGCACACAATTAAATCCTGATATAGCTAGTACATGCCAATCTATAATAAAC
>CATIWJ010076687.1:0-18496 GCA_949640765.1 Croton laevigatus | reverse complement strand
AGCAAACTCAACGTCAAATGAAAGCTAAAGGAGTGAGGATTAAGAATTTACCGTCAAACTCGACGGACAACCGCCAGAAGGGGTCGGAAAATCCAAAAATCCGAATTGCCATTTGTACACGACTTTCATTCCGGCTATAGTTCGGTGACAAGGCCTACATCACCGGAAAACTCTCGTCGCAAGGATTCCAGATCAGGTCTCAGATCGTCCGTCCGATCACCGGAGCGGCCGGGATCTACGCCGGAAGTCGGCGGTTTGACTTTCACGCCGGTCGCCGGAAATCGTATTTTCAGGCGGTGTAGCATACATCAATAGAAAGCTCTTCTCGTGAGGATTCCGGAACTGTCCTCATTTCCGTCATCCGACCACCGTAGCTCCCGAAAAACGCATTTGAAATTTCTGATGAATAGTAACCCGAATAGAAACCCAAAACTTCCAGCCGTGATTCCCGTCGCCTACGGTGGAGTCTTGCGGCGGTGACTGCATAGCCGAGCTCGCCGGAGCTTGGCCTTCGTGGCGGAGGGGCGCGTCTGGTCGGTCGCCGGCCGGTGGCGGCGCAGGGGGCGTCGGCAGCCCGCCTCCCTTCCTTTCTCTTTCCTCTTTTCTTCTTTTCCCTTTCTTTCCCGTTTCTATTTCCCTTTTTTTTTTTTCAATCTCTTTTTTTTTTTTCTGTTTTCCTTCTCTCTTTTCTTACTAATAATAATAATAATAATAATAATCTTTATAAAAAATTTTATAAATATTTATATCTATATTTTGGGTGTTACAAGAACGCTCGAGGATTTATAGTTTAACAGTTTCTTTTGTACACCTTGATGTTTGCCTTTCATGGTTGACCCATTATCATAACCTTGCCCTCTCACATTATAAATATCTAAATCAAGTGACTTCAACTCACTTTGCAAAATATCAAAAAGCCCTTGGCCAGTTATATCATTTACATCCAAAAAGCCTATCAAAGACTTCTCAATGTAAACAATACTTGAAGACACATGGACATATCTTATGATCAAAGACATTTGCTTTTGGTGACTAACATGTGGAGTACAATCAAGTATCACAGAGAAATATTTAGCATACTTAATTTTTTTTATCATCTCAGATTTCATTACAGAGGCAAGCAAAAGAATTAGCTCATTTTGAATATTAGAGCCAAGATAATGAAAATGAGTATCATCATTCGTAATTTCTGCACATGCTCTTGAATAACAGGGTCAAACTTAGCCAACATCTCAACTAAACCCAAGAAGTTACCATTGCTATTTTGATACAACCTTGCATTAGTACCATGAAATGCTAGGCTATGTTTTGCTAAAAATTTCACAATACGTAGAATTCTTCGCAACACATTCCTCCAATGTTCTTTCTCCTTCTCTATTTGTTTTTGAGCCACTTTATCAATGGTTTGGTTCTTATTAAGACGTTCACGCAAATCGTACCAAGCAACCTTGTTAGTGATATGTTCAAGACCCATTTCATGCTCTCTAAGTCTAAGACTAAGGTGAGCCCAGTTTGAAAAACCCTCATTAGCTAGTTGACCTCTTCCAAGACTTTTTCTAAATATTTTGCAGCAAAAACAAAATAATTTATCAAGCTCTTTAGAATAGACAAGTCAATCTCTATCACACTTCTCTCTGTTTGACAAAAATTTAGTATAACATGTTGCTGAAAAGCATTTAGACACTTTATCCTTAGGACCCTTTTCAATTGACAAATCCCTTCTAAGACCAGACACTGCTAAAATATCAATCATATTAGAATCAAGAGTATCCCAATTTCTTGGATCAAATATATCAAACACATGATTAACATGACTAATATCCTCAACAACAAAATCTTCATCATTGACCATATAGTTATCACCAGGTTCATCGATATTCTCATCATTATTCGCATCATCCAGGTCAATTTTATTTTGTCCATTATTCTCATCACTAGCAGCAACATTTTGACAATCATCAATAACACTAGTTTGATGTTTACTAGTAAGAGATTCTTTTATAACAAATTTATCAAGGGCCCTCCTTTGAGACCGAACTGACTCTTCAATACATTTCTTCTTTTTACGCTTTTCATACCTTGAGACAAATTTCCTAAGTTTAGGTGCCATATTAACAACACTTACTACAGAAGCTTCAAACCCTGCAAAAATTTTATAATAAGAATTTGTTTCTGCTTTTAAAGAGAATGAAAACACATAACTGTGCATAATTAATAAATTTAAAAAAACACTAATATCTTAATCTAATTGAATAACTATAGAACTCTGCTTATGCATGATAAAAAAATATTATATTATATTAGAGGTTAATCATACGTCCCACTCTATCTTAATAAAATTACTCTAAAAACCCGTTTATTCATAATTATTAAGAAGATTAATCAAGATGATTTGGATTTGAGAATAAAACAACATTCAAATTAACAGAAAAGTTAAAAGACAAAAGACGAAAACTAATCAGATGATTAACAAATCAAACAAAATAAAATGGCTTTCCACAATCAAACAAAATAAAATGGCTTATTTGGGCTAACCATTGACCTGCCAGCCTATACCAATCACATTTTCTGATTAAAATATGTAGGAGGAAAACCAGATAATCTTCTTAATATTGTCTACGTTCTGCCCCTTTGTGGAATTTAATGAACTGGACAGACAAGAAGTCAAATTTTTATATTTATATTTTTAATGCTAATTCCAAGACTTTCTTGCCTCCTTAGTTAAACGAAGTTTCTATGCATATGTAATTTTAGTTAAACAATTGCATTCTCTTTGTTTCATTATTTTCCTGTTCATTTTTTGCCACCTTCTTTATTCCATCATTTTCTTTGTTTTACTTCTGATCTGATTTACATACTTTGGTAAAAAGAAAACACCATGGCTGCATCCTTGGTTGGAGGATCATTTCTATCTGCTTTTCTTCAGGTGTTGTTTGATCGTATGGCTTCTCGCAGGGTTATAGAATTCTTCAAGAGTCAAAAACTCAATCAAGAATTGCTAGAGAAGTTGAATGTAACTGTAAATTCTGTTGAAGCAGTTCTTGATGATGCTGAGGAGAAGCAGATAACAAGACCTGCTGTGAAAAGATGGCTTGATGATCTCAAAGATGCTGTGTATGAAGCTGATGACCTGTTAGACGAAATTTCCTACGAAGCTCAGCGACAATCAAAGATGGATATGGACGCAGTTGGGACCAGCACAGATCAGGTGTGGAAAAAATCTCTCTCTTTGAATTTGTTTGAAATAGGGTTGCACAGACAAGCAGATTCAGGAGATATTCCTGAAAGACTAGAAAAAATTCTTGAGAGACTTGAATTTTTGGTAAAACAAAAAGATGCCTTGGCATTAGAAGAGGATGTCAACAAGAAACCAGCATCCCAAAAGATTCCATCAACTTCTCTGGTTGACGAGTCTGTTGTTTATGGCAGGGATGATGACAAGGAAGCATTAATGAAGTTGCTATTATCAGACGATGGAAATAGGGACGGCTTAAGTGCGATTCCAATCGTGGGTATGGGCGGGATTGGAAAAACCACGCTTGCACAGCTTGTCTATAATGATATCAGAGCATGTGGGTGCTTTGATCTCAAAGCGTGGGTTTGTGTTTCTGAAAAATTTGACATTTTTAAGGTAACTCAAGATATTCTCGAGGAGTTCACTAGAAAGAAAGCAGATACCATTAATTTGAACCAGCTTCAACTTGAGGTGAAGGAGGTACTGATGAGGAAAAAATTTTTGCTTGTTCTTGATGATGTTTGGACAGATGCCTATTCTGATTGGGACGTTCTGCGTATGCCTCTTAAATTTGGGGCAAAAGGAAGTAAGGTCGTAGTTACGACGAGGAATGAAAGTGTAGCATCAGTCATGTGCACTTTTCCAACTTATTATCATCTAAATGAGTTGACTAATGATCATTGCTGGTCATTGTTCGCAAAACATGCATTTGATAATGGAGTTTCCGGTGCAGATTCGGGGCTGGAAAAAATCGGTGAAGAGATTGTGAGAAAGTGCAAAGGCCTTCCTTTAGCTTTAAAAGCACTCGGGGGACTCTTACGTGCTAAAAGAAACATTGGCGAATGGGAAAAAATATCAAGAAGTAACATATGGGATTTGCCAAATGACAAGATTCTTCCAGCTTTAAGATTGAGCTATCATTATCTCCCGTCGTACTTGAAGAGATGTTTCGCTTATTCTGCAATATATCCGAAAGACTACGAGTTCGAAAAGGATGAAATGGTTCGTTTGTGGATGGCAGAGGGTTTTGTAGATGCAGAAGACACAGCCAAGGAGTGCTTTCAAGATCTGGTATCAAGATCATTCTTTCAACGCTCAAATGTCGACCAATCTTGTTTCATTATGCATGATCTCATAAATGACTTAGCTAAACTGGTGTCTGGAGAATTCTGCTTCTGGTTAGAGGGAGATAATTCTTTTAAGATTTCAAAAAAAGCGAGGCATTTATCATATATGAGAACACTGCATGATCCTTGCAAAAAATTTGAGCATATCAGTGAAGCTCAACATTTGCGCACTTTCTTGCATGTGGATGCTGTGCAATGGTGGGGTAGTCACATTGATACTGAGGTAACAGATGATTTATTGCCAAAACTCATTCGCTTACGAGTTCTGTCTCTGTCTCACTACAATTGTATAACTGAGTTGCCTGATTCGATTGGCAAATTGAAACATTTGCGTTATCTAGATCTTTCTAAAACATCTATTAGAAGCTTACCTGAAACAGTATGCAGTTTGTATAATTTGCAGACTTTACTATTGGCATATTGTGTGTTTCTTACTGATTTACCGACTGATTTCACCGCTTTGATCAACTTGTGTCATCTTGATATTAGTTGGACAAATTTGGGAAAGATGCCGTCAGGAATGGGCAAATTAAGAAAGCTCCAAAAGTTGTCTGATCTTTTTCTAGGAAAGGATATTGCGTCCGGCATTAAGGAATTGGGAGAGCTTGAACATTTACAGGGAAAGCTCCGTATTTGGAACCTTCAGAATTCTGGTGATGTTATGGATGTTTTGGAAGCGAATATAAAGGGGAAGAAGCATCTTAAGAAACTGGATTTGAGATGGAATGGCGCTGCCGATGATTCAGAACATGAGAGATCCATACTTGAGTCATTACAGCCTCATACCAATTTGCAGAGTCTTTCCATATCTGGTTATGAAGGTACAAAGTTTCCGATGTGGGTAGGAAACCCGTCTTTCTCAAATTTATTATCCCTGAAGTTAGAAGGATGCAGAAACTGTTCGTCCTTACCTCCACTTGGACAGTTATTTTCTCTGCAAAAACTATCAATTGCAGACTTTGATGGTATTCTGATTATTGGTCCTGAGTTCTATGGCAGTTTCGTGTCAACGAAGAAGCCATTTGGATCTCTAAGAACCTTAAAGTTCGAAAGGATGTCAGAATGGCTAGAATGGACTCCTTATAAAGCCGAAGATGAAGAAGGTGGAGCCTTCCCTCTTCTGCAGGAGCTTTATATTGTAGAATGTCCGAAGCTAATGAAGATTTTGCCTGATCACCTTCCATCTTTAACAATATTAGATATAAAGGAATGCCATAATCTTCATCCTTCGTTTCCAAGAGCTTCTGGTATTCGTCGTATGAGTTTCGAGGACCATTCTCGCCGAATAACCTTAAGTGAAATGCCTTCTGGCTTGTTTCGTCTTCAAGCTGATGCTGTTCATGACTGCGTAGATTCTCTAGTAGAAGGAGCAATCCAAGCTTATAAAGTTCTTCCCTTTTTAGAAGAAATTGAAATAAAAGACTATTGTTCACTCAGGTGTTTCTCATTCGAGTCATTCCCCAAGTTAAAAAGACTCGATCTTGTGAGATGTCCAAATGTGAAATCCTTATCTTCACTGCCAGAAGTTCCTATGTTGAATTTGACAGAACTTTGTTTATGGAGTTGCTCAAATTTGAAGAAGCTACCGGATAATTTACACTTTGTCCTACCTTTCCTCGCGAAATTGCGAATAGGCGAATGTCCAAAACTTGAGTCCTTTCCTGAAGAGGGTTTGCCATCCAATTTAGAATCTCTTGAAATCTCATGCTGTGAGAAGCTTTTCACTAGCCGTCTTCAATGGAGGTTGCAGACACTTCCTTCTCTTATACACTTCAGTATTGATCGGAGCGAAAATGTGGAATTTTTCCCAGAAGAAACACTGCTACCCTCCACAGTTACAAGTCTTAAACTGAAGAATCTTAAGAAGCTGAAATCTTTGGAGTACAAGGGGCTTCAAAACCTGACAAGCCTTAGAGAAATGACACTCTGGAATTGTCCTGAGCTAAAGAACATTCCAGAAGAAGGCCTTCCTGCCTCACTGTCTTCTCTAATTATATGGAACTGCCCTTTGTTGTCGCAGAGATGCCGAAGATCGGAAGGCGAAGATTGGCCCAAGATTTCTCATATCCCACATTTGGAGACTGATTCTGAAACTGTTACTCAGACTCAGTTCTGATGATTCTGTTCCATCAGGTATACTGCAAATTATAGTTTCTTCTCTATATTTTCTGTTAAATTGAGTTATTTTTCTGGAATGGAAGAAAAAGATTGCAAATTTACGAACAGTATTAAAGATCACATATTTTGCCAGAAAAACAGTAAGAATGTAATGGTTTTCTCTGTGATTTCTGTAAAGAAATTCATATAACGTAACCGCGATCACATTACAGTTTACTAAACGTTACTTTTCCTTTCCAACAATCAAAATTTTCTCTTCCATCTTGAAATATTTACCGATATATGGTGATTCAAGTAGGAAGAAGCAATGTTTATGAGTATGCAAATTTGTTATTTCAAGCTTCTGCAGAAGTTTCTGCAATGAAAAAATATGCTTCAAATCCAAGAAACGTTTACTTCAATCAATGGATAGCATTTTCTGTGGATTTATAATACAAAAATCAAATTGTAATAAGCCCATAAGCATTAGATGTGAGCTAGAAGTGTAGTGTAAATAATTTAACGTACAATTTCAATTATTTAGTATGATTTTTTGAATCGATGAACCTAGTTTAGGGTATGTTTGGCAAAATTAGTTGTCTTGTTTGAGTAGTTGTTAGTTTATTTATATTTATAGTAGTTCTTTACGAAACGTTAAAAGCTAACTATGACTGTTTAAATATATAAAAACTATTTAAACAACTTTACCAACGCTGCAAAAATCAGATTTTCTAAAAAAATTATTTCAAAAATTGTTACTCAGACACGAGAGAACTTTCTGGATGCATTAAATTTAATAATGGATAGAACATAGATTTTTTTTTTTTTTTTTTTGATACATAAAAGGGGCCAAGACCTCAGCCAGACCCAGCAGAAACAAAAAGAACATCACCATAGTCCAAAGACATTAACTGGAGCAACTCATCCGAAGGAACCCTCCAACACACAACCCCTACAGGAGATTGATAAGCAGCAGTTGCCAAGAAATATAGAACATAGATTTGATTTATGAAATAGAAGTATAATAATTTTTTTCATTTTTTATTAAAAAAATGGAATTATAATTGACAAATATGGAAGTTTTTCAAAATGTAACGTAATGTTTAGTTGGCTAAATAGACCTTATCCTTTAAAAATTAATTTCAATTCTAACCGTTGATAATAACTTCCATGTATATTATTGGTCTATTTTTGGCAAATTTATCACTTAAAATTTAATTATATAATATAATTTTTCATGTATAACTTTAATTTTTTTTTTTTAGTATATGGTTTATAAAAAAATTAAATTAACTATTTGAAAGCGAGAGATATTCGGTCCGGGCAAGTATTTTCATCCACCGTAAATTGGATGACTAAAGAAAAAAATAATAATAAATTAAAAAAAAAAGAGAGAAAAATTAATAATAATAATAATAATATTGAATTTGAACCCTTTTTTGGAAAAAAAAAAGGAATCAATTCTATTGCAATTCTTTTAGTTAAACAAATGAATTTAGAGAGTTGCTTGTGGAGCTACCTTCTTCATCTAATATTTTTTTCTTTTGTAGTTAAAATAAATTTAATATTTTTTATTTTGAAATAGTAATATATTTATTTTTATTAAGTGATTCCATATTTTATTAACTTATTACCCAATAGAAGAGAATTTCTTTTTTTTTTTTTTTTAAGAGAAGAGAATGTTAGACACTAACTCAAAAAGCAACCACAATTTTCTTTTCTCATCAATTCATAAAAAAAAATCCAAAATGAATTTTAAAATATTATTTCCTTTCAATTTTAAAAAGCCATATTTTACTGTAACTAGAAGTTAGTTCATATGGTTTTTTTTTTTTTTTTTGTTAAATTATATTAATTTAATTATAAAATTCTTTTGATATTTAAAGGCTATGTTTGACAATATCTTTTATAAAAATCTTTAGCGTTTTGAGTAGTTAAATTTCTTGTTTTGAAAATAAAGTAGTTAGAATTTTAAATCTTATTTTTTTAGCATTTAAACTGTATTCGACAACAGTTTTTAAAATAACATTTAGCATTTGATAGAATAGTTTTTGAGGTAAGTAGTTCATATATCATTTTTATCAAAGACTAACTATTTACACATTTTAGCATTATGTATGCAACTAATACAAATAGCTAAATACTATTAAAAAAAAGTTACTTTTACACTTTCATTAAAGTAATTTTTGAAATAGCTTTTAATTATTTATATAATATTTTCAAATACTGATTTCTTTAACTTATTATTTTTTAACTTTCTATAAACGGCTAATCTAATATAAACTCAGTTGGCATAACTATTACAGCTTAAGAAAAAAGTTGCAAAATTGATCCTTAAAAATGCAGCACCCTAAAGCTAGAGACATCGACCTTAACGGTTTTTATCATGTTTTGATCCAAATTAATCTGGAGTCATTGAATGATTTTAAAAATAGTTATGTCATGTGACACCGGATGAATAGTAAAAAAAATAAATATAAACGTAAATTTCCAAAGATATTCCACTACGTAATAATACTTTTCTGATTTTTCAATTCCGAAAAATTTACTATTAATCTCCTAAAAAAGCAATTTTTTCAACGAAAAATAAACAAAAGTAATACTAGTAATAATATTTCTAATAGAAAAATAAAAAAATCAGCATATTCAAACAAAGCTAACCGCGTCTTTTAGACCAAATGGGGTCGGTGTGTCTGACCTCAGAGTCCCACCCTCTCTAAAAAGTCAGATAAAAAAAACATATTTAATAATCGTCCCTGTCTTCTTCTTCCTCTGCTCTTTCTCTGTTTCATTTCCTTTTCCTCTGCAACAAAAACAACAATATTTGTGTCGCGTAAGATTTTGATTCTTTTTTAATTTTTTTTACTCGTATTTAAATTATTTATATTGAATTACGAAATTAATTTTAGTACGGTTTTAAAATTAAATTTTATATTATAAATTAAATATTAAATAATTTATATCAGTAATGTAAAATTTATCATACAGAATACTTTTTATGAAATACAATATAAATAATTTAAAATTGTAAGTAAAAAAAAAAATTCAAAATCGACTGCGAGCCATGTAGAAATACCCTTATATGCATTCTTGGCTTTATACAACACGCCTCCAAATTCATATCCTCCACAATTTCTCTCTGTCAAAAAGCTAAAAACTAAAACTTAACAAACAAACTTCAAAAATCCAACACACAACACAACTTTCTCTCCTTTTCCTCCTCTCTCTGTCTATCTGAAAACAAAATCAAGCAAAAATTAACCAAACACACCGAAAACTACATCATCATCATCAACAGAAAACAAGAAACCAATTCATTTCTTTCTTTATTGTTTATTATAATAATAATTAAAGTTTGTTCCTTTACCCACCCCAACAAAAGAATCCGCCTTTCTTGCCGGAAAAGTTTCTTCTTTTTTTTCCGTTCATCAGAAATCTAATCTTCATCAGATATCATTTGCAGCTTTCGATTGATTGAAAACGGTTAGGGTTTGTTTCTTGTGTTCTTTTTATTTTTTGGTTTGAATTGGTAATAAAAGACTTGATTTTTTTTTTAGAACCCTTTTGTAAGTTCAAGGTTGTTTTTTCAATTTTGATCTTCAAAAAGATTCTTTATTTGTAATCATAGATAGATAGAGTGGGGAAACCCTAATTTTATCATTGAATTGTGTTCTTCCTTGAGCTTGCTTTAATGGCAGATTTTGATAATAACAAGGAATTCAGTGGTAAATCCATACCTACTACCATGGCCTCCTCTTTCTTTAACCGTTCCCTTACAATTCATTCAACAAAATCATCAGCCAAAGAATATGTTCAATCTCCTTCAAGATTTTACAATTCTTTCGAATCCATGAAAGGGAAGGTTAAAAAGCTAAGGAATTTATTTGAATCATCAAAAACCCCCAATTCAACTCTCAGTGAACATCATTCCCAATTGCTTCAACAAGCTACCAAGCTTAAATCCATCAAATCAATGGGGCCCGAATATAATAGGTACTCTTTTGGGTACCTCAATAGTGGAATCAAATTACCAGGTGCAGAAGATAGAATTGTGGTTTATTTGACCAGTTTGCGCGGCATTCGAAGAACCTACGAGGATTGTTATGCAGTTAGGATGATCTTTAGAGGGTTTAGGGTATGGATTGATGAAAGAGATATCTCCATGGATTCAGCTTACAAGAAGGAGTTGCAAAGTGTAATGGGAGAGAAGAATGTGAGCTTGCCACAGGTGTTTATAAGGGGAAACCACATGGGTGGAGCTGAGGTGATTAAGCAGTTGTTCGAAACCGGTGAATTGGCCAAGATTCTTGAAGGGTTTCCGAGAAGACAAACTGGGTTTGTTTGTCAATGTTGTGGGGATGCAAGGTTTGTGCCATGTGGAAATTGTAGTGGCAGTAGGAAAGTGTTCGATGAAGATGAAGGGGTACCCAAAAGGTGTTTGGAGTGCAACGAAAATGGGTTGATTCGGTGCGCAGATTGCTGCTCGTGATGTTACTTTGCTTGATTTGGTCTATGGTTTTTGGTGTTTTTG
The DNA here is from genome assembly GCA_949640765.1 of Croton laevigatus. Taxonomy (NCBI): domain Eukaryota; kingdom Viridiplantae; phylum Streptophyta; class Magnoliopsida; order Malpighiales; family Euphorbiaceae; genus Croton; species Croton laevigatus. Next base: position 7,506 of record CATIWJ010076687.1, on the reverse strand, counting down.
TTGATGTATGTATGAATTTGGATGATGTTGGTATTAAGGGTTGCAGGTTAAATTCGAAAGAACTGATCTTTGTATTCATGGGCTTTTCATTTTTCTTTCTTTCTTGCTCATTTTGTTTTTGTATGATGTGATGATCATCGATTAGGGTATCGGTGTTCATCGTTCTTCGTTGAAGAGTGTCATGAGATATAATGTCTTGTTCTACCAAAACACCAAATTTGGGTTGGTGTTTTGCTACTACTTCATTCAAGGAGAGAGAGAGTTTCTTTCTCCTATGGCATTGTAAATATTAGTACTAATGTAATCTAAAAAGGGAAAAAAAAATTTGTAAAAAAAGGAACAGAAAAAGCCAATGTCCAGTGGATGGATTTCTAATGAGAATGGGTGTGTTTTTTATTCCCTAATTTTGTGTTTCATGGATGATTTTCATTTATCATGGATGTTCTGCAAATGGCTATGGATGATCATGAAGATCTTTGTTTCGTGAACTGCTCGCTCGCATGTTGAGAAATTATGTCGATTTTCATCTGAAATGCTCTGTGACGAAAGAAAATGGAGTGAGATGCAGATTCTGATGTAAAGATGTATGATTTTCCCGTTTTGGTTAGCCTTAGTTTGATTTCTTTAATTAACCGTATTGTGTAATGTAATGTTTTCCTTTTTCTGCAATACAGCTTCAGTTTGTTTATTATTGTCTATAAGCTAATTGTTTGATTATTAGAATTTGATGTTCTAGTGTTTATCTTTGAAATTATTAAAGATGGATGTCAAATTTCTTTCTTGATTTGTGTATTGGCATCCTCTCGATGTCTTTGTGTTAACTTTTTAGCTTTTGATTTTGATTAATCGATGGGTTACCTAATCTTGAATTATTTTTTCTTCTACATCATGATGTTTGAAGTTTGGGTCCAAGTGCAAAGTTCTATAAGCAAAGAGGTACTACGTAGGCCTGGTTTAATAATTTTTGAGTAACTTTTTTTTTTAGCTTTCCATCAAGTAATTTGTAATTTTCAGTTTTTATTGTATAGTAAATAATATTATAAACAGTTAACCTTTATTCCAACCACAACTAAAGTTTCTAAAACAACTACGTATTGCCGGATGCGCTCTTAATAATCTATAATGTGACATAATTTTGATTATAAGGTTATGAACTTTTTGTAACGTGATTGGAATTATATTGCATTACGATGTAAAATTGAAAACTGATTTGTCTACCAGGAACAAAAAAACATTAGCAAAGATAGCTGATCCCATTGTGATTATAATAACAGTGTTGCCAGCAAACCAGAAAGTGCAGTGGATTGCTCAACTTGAACCAAAAAAGAAAAAATTTCTACATAACTATACACAAAATCATCAAGAAAAATGTGTGGATTCCCTGTTATATTTTCTTGATACCAAAACAAGGACTATATAATGAACAGTGATAGCCAGGAAGGCTAAAGTATTTGTCTTGTTCCTCAACGCATCATTTGGTTGGTTTATACAGAATATCTATTCCGAATCATATTAACATATCTGTGCTAGCTATTGGCGAAACGCGCCCAGCTTTTCTGGCTCGAGCCAAGCAGGGAAGCTATTGAGTCAGAGGCACACATTCGAGTTCGACTTCGAGCACTCCCCTTTCGACATTCTGGAGTCGGAGGCTTATTTCTTGTTTTACCATTCCATCTACTAGGGAGATGATACCATCTTTCACCAGTGTGTTATCTTTGCTTGCAACCCACTTACCGAGTTGCGTTGGCTCACTGATCGAGGAAGATTCGTAGGCTTTGGCTGCAGAAACCAGAGGTTGAATGTCGATCTCGGCCTCCCCCATGAAGTCATCAGTCGAAAATGTGTCTTTATCGTAGACAAGCTGCATAAAGTTCACAAAGTTTATGCATTCTGCCTGAACAACAGAGTTTATCAGCTACTAGAAGAAAGTTTGAACATTATCTACTTACCAGTTTTAGAGGAGGAATATGTTCTGGGATTGACAACATTAAACTTTCATTCCAGACCGGATTCAGATTGTTCTTTATGACACGAGTTCTTACGGACTGCAAAACAAGTTAAGATTGAAGAACATAACAGAAAATATACATTACAATGTTGATAAGATCACCATGTAAAGATGGCTTACTTGATGGCCTAATGCGAGAATTACATATGGATCACTAGTCATCACATCCCGGACAGCTAAATTAGTTCCTTTAACAACATTAACCTTGATTAATCCAACAAATTCAACCATGCCTGCCTATAAATAGAAAATTCATTTTCAAGCAATTAGTCAGATTAAGGTCATGTTCGCCAAAATTAACTGTTTTAGACAGTTGTCAAAAACCAGTTAAAAAGTTATTGCTGAACAAAGCCTGAGTAAAGAAGGAAATGATTTACCGTCATCACTATGGAGTTGCTCTTTTTAGGGTTCTTGTATTCAGACTCTTTTCTTCCCCAGCTGTTGCGAAATGCATGTCCAATTCGATGCCTCGTTGCTTGCTTGTCGAAATGTTTCTTCTCCTGGCAAGTTCCCTGGGAAGAAGATGCAGTTCTATGGGGCCTATAAGGGCTTAGCACTAGCTCAGCAGTGTACACAAATTGTTGCTTCTCATATTTCCTCCTGCGCAGACAAATGGGGTAAGTTTGTTGTATAAAATTTATAGATGTTTCATATACTGTAATGCAAAATAATCGCAGTTACGTTGCATGAATTTAAGAAATTCGTGCGACATATAATTGTGATTGCGAAAAAAACCATGTGACGGAAATTGCGATTACATTGCATTTACCTGATGAAATCAGCTCTTTCTTCTATAGAGGCATCTGGTTTTGGTTTTCTGTAATCCTCTGGAATACAAGCTTCATATTTCTTGTTTGCTGCTGTATTTCCACCCAATTCAATGAAAGCATTCACTTGTTCTTCCGTCCATTCATCTAGCTTGATTGATAGAACCTACCAACATACAAAATAAACATATATATAAAAAAATATGCATTTCCACCAGAAAACGAGAAATTGCTAGATAGACTGTGTTAATTGAATTAAAATAGAACTACACATAGAAATTAACATGTATGAGAAAGATCAAATTTCACTGTCTAGGTATTGATACATGCTATGAATATTCAATTAGTCTCCAAATGATGTGGTAAACAGTGTATTTGAGAATTTTTCCGCTAATTCGAGAAATGGTAACAAGAATACAAGCATGTGTTGTTGTAGACAAACACGGTCTATCTGAAAATTTTTCTGAAAATTCAAAAAAAAGCTAACAAGAATACAAACGTATGATGTAGTAGACACAGTCTATTTGAGAAGTTTTCCAAAAATTCAAAAAATTGTAACAAGAATACACACACATGATATGTTAGACGCAATCTATTTGAGAATTTTTTCCCAAAGATTCTAGATATGCTAAGTTGCTAACAATATATATATATATATATATATAGAGAGAGAGAGAGAGAGAGAGATCAAAAGCATATAAAACAAAACCAAACCTTTGATATATGAACTCCAAGGCTTCTATGAACCCCAGAACACTTGATACAAATGAATACTCCATGGTTTAAGGATCTGAAACAATTAATACCCATGTTGTAATAATAATCAATAGCTAAGATATGGAAGAAAAATAAAAGATTCTTGTTCTTCAACTGTAATAACTTACACCCATTTTGGATCTGGTGAGCCACAATCTGCACAAACCTTATTTGCTGCCTGGCATAGCAGTTTTTCCAGCTTTTTTTGTGGACCTAATTGATTAAAAAAAGTTTGATATATGCATTGAAATGAAATTTTCATTAGGATCAAAGAACGAAAACAGATTAGGAAATGAAATTTTGAAGATTATTACCAGATTTATGCCTTTCTTTCTTGGTCCAATTATGTTTTTCTGGAAGAAAGAAATCTTGCAGCAATGCTGTTCCTACAAAATTGGAAATCAAACAACAAGAAATTCAGAATAAATCATTAAAATTTCTTGAGAAACATAGAATTAATGGATGATAAAGAAGAATATATATATGTATATTACCATCAGAATTCTCCTGACGCATAGTCATCTCTAACATTCAAGAAAAACTTAAAACTTAAGAAAAATCAACTGCTGCTATAAATTGAAAACAGCCATTCGTTGCCTTCTCTGCAAAAAATGAAATGGGTATAAAATAAAAATCACCTGAGAAAATCAGCAAAAAGCAAAAGGGGTTCTTACAAATTGGAAAAGAATCTGAATTGAAGCAAAAAGGGCATTGATTGGCTGTTTCCCTGCATCAAACATGTTGGATTTAGATCAAGAAAAGAAAAGAAAATTTGGAGAAACCATGAAGAATCAGAAAAAAGGGTTCTTACCGAATTCAAAAAAGAAAAAAAAAAAGGTAATAATTATGGTTGGATAGAATTTAGTTAAAATGCCAAATAAAAATTAGTTCTTTTTTGGAAAGGAAAGAAACAAAATTAAGGATTCAATAGGAATTATCTGGCTATCATTAGAACATGATGAGTAATGTTCCTTGTTTAGATTTTTTTTTTTCTTATTTGTCTATTATTATTTTATTTCTTGAAGGAAATTTATTATTTTATTTTTAATTCCACCAACCAACCAGCCAACGACCCAACCAACCAAATACTTAATAATCTGATTTTTGCTAGGATGACTTCACTTGCAAAATTGCAATTTAAGTTGGTTTAACTAAAATAAATAACTAAATTGTAACATGGAGATTACCAATTGGAACTGGGCTAAAAGACGGTTTAGTTATCGATTTGTGGTTTGCTGCCATCGAATAAAGCGTGCTGAGGTAAATTCGATTTGTGCTCCGTAAATTCCGTCAGACTCTTCAATCTCAAAATTAGAATTCTTGTATATGTTTTATGTAATGAAATTATTGTATAAGGATAAATGAATGTTTGTAATTTTTTTTTATGAATTAAATATATTTTTGTAAAAAAAAAAAAAACCCTAAATTGTAACTCGCTGCTTTAGGATGTGTATGACAGTTATGATCTTTCATAACTGGATAAATATTCTATTATTGTGAAAAATACAATAATATAGTTTTGAGGGAAAATTTAAAATATATACAAATTACATTGCAATATATATTGGAATCTTAGAAAAACATTTGTTAGGACGGGTAGATAGAAAGGCCAAGAGATTAGTCTCATTATAGTCATGGAGCATATCTGATTATTCAAACATTAATAAAAAAAAGACGGTATTCAATAAAATTAACTATTTGAATAATATTTAGTAATTATTAGTAATCGGTAATAATTAATAACTATTTATAAAATATTAAAAACTAAAAAAATAAAAACTAATAAGATTATCATATTTATCTGTTGCTTATTATAATTGCAAGGACCTCAAAATGTTTTGCTGCTGAAATGGCTTTTTTTTTTTTTTTGGATTTTTAATTTTGAATACAGTTTGAACATACTTTGATATGTTTTAATTTTTTATATTTGTTTGGGTAATATTTATTTTTTAATGTTTAAATTAAGATAAATGGAGGGTAAATATATTTAAGGGTCTATTTTTGTTCAAATTTGTTAATAAAATTTACTTTTATTTAAATTTATTAAAAAAAGTATACTCGAGTCCAAAAAAAATTAAATATTGTCCAAATTTTTTAGGAAAGGTCTATTTCTATCCAATGCCCTTTGGAATATTGGAAATGAATGAAATGTCAACTCTCTTTCTTCGGATCCGCGTTTCCTTGAATTGGGCCTATTAGATTGCCGACAACCCTGAAGGCCAATCCGGTTACAACCAAAACCCACAATCCATTTAAATTTTCTTTATTTTAAGACAATTCTCTTTTACAATATTTTATGGCAAATTTCAAATTTTATTTTGGAAAAGGTCGCAAATAGCATATATTGAAATTTAATAGATAATTAATAATACAAATTTTTAAAAATATAGTAAATAATATTTTTTATTAAATTTAATTTAAAAAATCCTAAAATACTTTAATTCCTTAAAAAATAACTATTATCCAAATAGCTCACCACCTATCTCCCTCATCATCACTGCTGCTACCATCCCGACGACCAGATACTAGAAAAAATACGGCCGTCGCAGTTACTATCCCGGTGACCAGAAAAACGCAGCCGCTGCCACCTCTTGTGACAAAAAAAACCATATTTTAACCTTATACGTATTCTTCTTCTTCTTCTTTTAATTCTTCTTCTTCTTCTTTATCAGAATATGTTTATTGAGTTTGAAAAGAGAAACAAAAATGCTAATTAGGTTTAAGGGAAGAAAAGAAGCCTGGTGCATATACCAATACATTTGAACTATATATATATATAAGAACATGTAAACCATAAAATACTAGTGTGTATATATAGGCCAATAACATTTTTTCCCCCTTAAAGTATATTCGTTTGTAACTTTTGGTCCCTGAAAAAAGTAGTTGTATCTTTTAGTCCCTAAACTATTTAAAAAATAAAGCTTCGTACCCTCCGTACCCCATTTAACGGCAAGTAAAATTCAGAATAACGGAATGCGCATGAGACAAGTTAAAGGAGATGGGTATTCTGTTTATATTGTAAACGAGGAAGAAGAGGTTTAATGGAGGATCGGTAATCTGCTCTTGTTGATCTTAAAGGAGATTCTAAGCAGGTATGTTTGGTTTCCTAGAAAAAAAAATTGTTAAAGAGAAAATGTGCTTTAATGTTTTCCCGGTTGTTGTTTGATTTCCTGGAAAAGTTTGATAATTGAGAGGGAAAATGTTTATTTGATCCTCTTTGTTAATTATTCTGAGTGGGTTATTTCGTTTTCCTGCAAAAGTTTAAAACTTTGAAACATAATTTTTCTAATGCGCATAAGGTGTTCGATGAAAGAGATGCACTGTTAATTGTGCATTGAACAAGATTATTGTTTCAGTTGATACTCTACTGCTAAATGAACTCGTGAATTTTTTGTGGTGTGAATATCATATTACAGAAGAATTTAGTGATTAAGGTTCGGTTGAAATGGTTTTTGTGTCAATCCTCATTAATTTCTGAGTATCTTTTTTCTAGTGAATGCAAATGACTTCATGTGAAGAGTTACTGAAGAAACAACTGACACTTTCCATAAAAAATGGTATATCCATTGTGGTTTTTGCATATAGCCATTTGTCTAAAGCTTCCTGATGTTAAACAACTGAAACAGACGTTATATCTGCGATTACACAAACTAGCGTCAACTACTTCCTCCCCTATAAATAGCCATCCTTCATGGAGAGTTGAACCTTCGAAAATTACAAGCTCTTTCTCTTCTGCAAGTGTTAATGCTCCTCTGTTCTAACACAAGTTGCCCACACTGGTTTTAAGGATCCCTACACTTTTTGCAAACCAAATGAATAAATGTAAAGCTTCCAATTAAAGGACATTGAAAGTTTTTCTGTTTGACCATTTCAAATTAAAATGACCACCAATAAGAAAGACTGGATTGCTCATTTAAGGTAATCTTATCAACATATTTGTTGTTTTAAGTGAAAAATAGATACCTTCAACTGAAA
>CATIWJ010076683.1:0-11881 GCA_949640765.1 Croton laevigatus | reverse complement strand
TACTTTGGGCTCTTAAACTCTTGGTTTAGTTCATATCTTTGATGAACTCTTGGCGGACCAGCATGTCATTAAATTGCTCTGGAGGACTAGCATGTCGTTAAACTGCTCTTGGTGGACCAACATGTCTTGAAACTGTCTCTAGCTGACCTGTATGTCGTTAAACTGCTCTGATGGACCAGCATGTCATTAAACTGCTTTGGAGGACTAGCATGTCGTTAAATTGCTCTTGGTGGACCAACATGTCTTGAAACTGTCTCTAACGGACCTGTATGTCGTTAAACTGCTTTGGCGGACCTACATGTCATTAAACTGCTTCTAGTTGAGCTGCTTCTGGTTTTGTTGCTTTCTCTCAGCGTGTGGTGGTTCTGTTTCTGCTGCTGTTTCTTGTGTTTGGTGTGGCTGCTGCCAAGTTTGGAAAGGCTACGATTTGTTTTGTTGAGGCTGTTTTATTTGGTTTGATGTGGCTGCTTCGTGGGTTCGGTGTTGGTAGTCTGTTGGCAAATTGATGCTTACCAGCATCAATTTGAGGGGGGATGTTAATGTAGTAGCTGTCCAAACTGTAAAGTCAGTTAGGACAGCCTCCATAAATTAAGGCACTACATAAAAGCTGCCATAAATTAAGGAGAAAAGCTACCATAAATTAAGGCACTAATTTAGGCAATTAGCTAGGAGTAGGTCAACCTAAAATATGTATAAATATGTGTAAACTTAATGATTGAATACAAGAGTTTCACAATGTAATCCTATGATAGCTTTCAGTTGTAAGCTTTCCATTGTGTTTTTTTTGTTTTTTCTTCTTAGTTTTGACAACATCTTTAGACTAATCAACATGTAAATATGGTAGTTTGAAAACCAACTTTCTGAAACCATTGTATTCAGTATTCATGAATACTTTCTGCTGTTGTTAGGATATTTATCTTTGATGATTCTTCCAAAACAGGTTCAAGCAGCTGACTCTGTACTCAAGTTGGTGTCAGAGCTTAAGCAGACTGCGATATTTTCAGGATTTGCATCACTTAATGACCATGTAGACCAAAGAATAGCCGAGTTTAACCAACTAACAGAAGGAACGGATGGCATGTTAGCTAGAATTGGAGAGGAGGCTGCTGCCAGCCTCAAAGAGCTTGAATCTCATTACTATTCATCTGCGCAAAGAATTAGTCAAACAACAAGCCATGAACTGCCTCCTGAACAGAGGTAGAATTAATTGTTGCCCATTTATTGTTGAATCAGAAAAAAAAAATTCTTGTTACTTTTGTATAATAGTTGCTGCAACTAGGTGTTTTGCAATCAGTTTTCTTTTAAGGAACTCCCTTTCAATTGACCATTTTGCATACTCAATTTTAGAGGAAAATAGATCTTCAGGTTATGTTTTCACTTTCAACTACAGGTTCTTTATAAGCGATTATTGCATGTTACTGCGCCCTTTTTTTTTGAGAAGCATGTTACTGCTTCAGTACATAGGTCTCTTTCACTTGACAAAGATATGGGCAGTGGCACATACTCATCAGTACAAGTCGAAGAGAATTCTAAATACAGTAGTACCACGTAAGAATATCAATTACGGGTAACCCATTTTAGGAGAAAATTTGGAGAAGTACATTATTTAGCATGTTGACACTAGAGGGATAGAAGCCATTCTTCTCAGTTTTTGTGCATGTGTATGTTTATTTATTGGTGAACTCTCTTTTACCTTTCTATTCTACTAACTTACACCATAAGCTTATTAATACATTAGCATTTCAATTTTACGTATTTGATTATTCTTGTAGATTTTCCATCTATAAATACTTATTCGTTGATTAGTAAATTCTCTCTTATCGTATTTCTCGATTCTGTTTAAGATTTACTCAAACAAATGTAAACTTATTTATTCTCTGCTTATATGACGTTTATAATTTATTTACATCTATTTTTTAATTATTTAACCATCCATTTTCTATAATTTTTACTCCTCAATAACTTGTTCAAAATAACACGTTTTTCTCATATTTTAGGCCTTTGCTTAGTTTTTATTAAACAAATATTATCATTATTACTGTTTACAATATATTTACAATCCGTTTATAAGTATCTTTTATTTCCTTTCCTCTTAAAACATGTTTACTTTTGCTTACGATATGTTTACCATATTTATGATTTATTTACTTTTCTTTTATAATACATTTGCTTTCCTAAGTTTTTCTATTTAATAATCCATTATATATTTTCATACTTAGGTTGCTTTGTATTTCTAATTTTTCAGAATTTAGGACGCTTTGTATTTCTAATTTTTCAGAATTTAGGACGCGACACTAAAGTTCCATGACCCCCTAGTGGAAACTCTTACAACTTGTGAAAACTCTTGCAAAAGCAGGTAGACAATTTCAGGCTCATGTGGAACATTTCACAGCCTGTGGGGAAATAGCCAAAATGGGCAGAAATTTCCACTACCCTTGTGGACAATTCCAATACTCGTGAGAAAACTAACGAAACTAGGCAGAAATTTCCACAATACGTGTGGGAGATTTACACGACCTGTGCGAAAGGGGGGGAAGTGAACAGAAATTTCCACCTCTAGAGAATTCCAATTCCATGGCCTATGAAAGTTATATCTAAAATCTGTTTTTCCTTTTTTTTTTTTTTTTCTATTTGTATCCTTGTCCTTGCTTTCTTTTTCCTTTTTTTAATCACAAAACTAATTCAACAACAAAACATGACATGAAACCAACATAACAAGAATATCAATGGTTTTTTTTTTTTGTTTGAAGAACACAATTTTCTTTCAGTAAAAACGAACAAGAAAGCAAAATAAAGATACGTATGAGTTCAATAAAATTAAGTCAAACCTCTAATACTAAGATGATACGAAAATCTTAAGAAAATAAGAGTTCTTGAAACCTCTTAATCCTATTAATCAAATCCCCAATTTTCTATTTATAATTAATTGTGTTTCAGTCAATTGAGATATGATAATTGAGATATGATTTGTTAATTTCTGTCATCATTTTCTACGATAAAAGATAAAATAATATAATTTTTTAATAATACAAAGACAAAACAGTTAATTTGAAAAAATATAGGTACTACATAGTTAATTAAATGAAAATACAAGAATATAATTGTAATTTTTCCTATTATAAATTGCAATTGAATTTCATGTAAAACTACAATATGAATTTTTAGAGTATGTATAAATTTCTCTTCCATACATCATTAATTTCTTCTAACGAGATCGTTGCACATTAGGCGTCAAATCAAAGATGTGTTTAAATCAAATCCAAGCGGCCTAACTCATAGGTGAGGATTGTCCAGTGTGATATCGGCAGTTTCTCTTGTAGAGAATGTTAAGGATCTGAGCCTAATTCACTTAAAAACCCGAGTTGACAAGTGAGGATTGCCCAACTTTATAAGCTCTTTAAATCACTTACTCATCATATCCCAGGTGGGATTCCATCAATTATGACATATCAATACATATAGGACAATTCTTTGTTAATTAGTGAATTTGTATCACATGGGCATATCAGTCAACATTATTCATTTACTGCTTCTGGGGCAGATGAATATGTGTAAACTTCATTACATATCCAATATCTGAAACAAACTAACTAATTGTTACTGGTGAGACATTTTTATTTGTTAAATCTAAACTGTCATTAATTAACATTTCAATTTCTTGAAGAAATTTTATACGTCACTTCATAGTGACATAAAATGCGGAAGGTTTTATTTTTTTTAATCTTGTCCTTATCTTTGATATCTCAACTAGATATTTGTTTTCCTTAAATTAAACACATTTAATTATAAATAATTTAGAAAACTGACAAAAATAGGGTTCTTAAGTCTTCTAGTCAATAGCAACTAGCATTATTATATAGCCAATGATGGTAACTTTACAACAAACTAGAAAGAAAAGAAATTGGTAACAATATATTATTATACAGAACTAATCATTATAGCCTTACAGAACAACAACAACAAATGAAAAACATTGAAAAAAGAACTCATCACAGCAATGATTTTAATGAATAATATCAGTAGATGTCAGTTTATATATATATATTTCTATATATAAATAGATTTACTAAGAAGATCTACTAAAAGATTCAATTAGAGCTTGCCTGTTCTTCATCAAAATATCAGGTTTGTTTTTAACATATAGTTTATATTTTTCTTCCAATATACAACTATAAGGAAAAAATGATATTAGTAGATGTTAGCTTCCACATAATTTTGCTGTTGAAAAAATTGATATGAGCAACTTGTTTGATTTAGCGGTTTAGACTAACTGATAGTTGATAACGGATAATTAAAGTTCTATTTAAATTTGTGAAAAGATTATTTTTCAGGAATTGAAGTGAATGGAAGAAAAGGGTAATAATCAAGTTTTCATTGATATTAACAAGTTGGCAAACACTTTGAGCACAGAATTGGAGAACCTACCATCATCATCAGTAAGGTGTTGCATCTATAGAGCTTCCAAGCTTCTACGCGAGTTAGATGAGAAAGCCTACACACCTCGATCAGTCTCCATCGGTCCCTACCATCATGGCAGAAATGAATTACAACCCATGGAAGAGCATAAAAGAAGGTACCTGAAATATTTTCTTCACCGAATGAGAAACATAAGTATTGTCGATTTGATTAGAGTTGTCGCGAAAAATGAAACAAGGTTGGTAAATTGTTATGCGGAAGTCATTAGCATGCCAAGCAATGAGTTTGTAAAGATGATTTTAGTAGACGCCGCGTTTATTCTTGAATTGTTCATAAGAGAAAATGATGATACCAATGAAAGGTTATCAAATGAAGTTGAAGATTTTTTAGCCGAAAACGAAGGGTTAAGTTCTTCTGTATGTGTGGACTTATGCTTACTCGAAAATCAAATTCCATTTTTCATTCTAGATAAGTTGTTTGAGCTGTATGTAACATGTTGTACAGACAGAAGACATGAACTTAGCTTGGAAAGCATGGCTCTTTCCTATTTCGGATGCTTTATTTTATCGAAAAGAACGAAAAAGGTCCATTCTGTACAGGTTGACCATCTGTTGGACCTTGTTAGAATTTGTAATCATCCGAATGAGCCTAATCTAGAGTCAAACAGACCTGAAAACCTGGAAAAATTCACCATGCCAACTGTGACTGAGCTCTACCGCGCTGGAGTCAAGTTCAAGGCTCGGCCAGATCAAAGCTTGTTCGATATAAAATTCAGTAACGGGGTTATGGAAATTCCTGCATTGATCATAGATCCTGATACTGAAACTTTCTTCCGAAACGTGCTTGCATCGGAGCACCGATATGGCATTTCTATTAAGTATTACAATGACTACATTGCATTCATGAATTTACTTGCAAATTCTCCAAAAGATGTGGAATTACTGATTAAATATGGGGTTATTGAAAATTATTCATTTGATAGTGAGAAGATTTCGGGTATTCTTCGTCGATTGGCTGAAGCATTTATCATCTATCCCGACAGGTTTTACTATGCAAATCTTGTTCAGGAATTGAATGAATATTCCACAATTCGTTGCCATAAATGGAAGGCTACTTTGGCAAGAGATTATTTCAATAATCCATGGAGCATAATTTCCGTTATTGCAGCAGGTATTTTGCTAATACTTACTCTGATACAGACTGTGTGCTCAATCAAGCAAGTGTAAATATGGTTTCCCAGAGCAAAATGTTAGTTCATATCTGTCAATTAGTATAGTTCTTGATGTATGAACATAGTAAGTATTCCATAAGAGCAATTATGTTGTAATGTAAAATAATTTTTATTTTCACAAGTAATACTACTTTATGTTTGGTTAGTAAAAAATTAGAATAAATTGTAGGAGCAAGATTTGAAATTAGAGGCAGATCTATATGTCTTTCTTATCATTTGAGGGAGTAACAACTTGTATTATTTATATTTAACTAATGACGATTAGAAAACGATAAACAAAGAGGATGAGGAATCCTAATAGCTGTTTCTCATATACTATTATTATATATTGGTACTAAACAAATAATGAAAACAGCAATGACTTTGCGTTCTAAATTATAAGCAATAACTTATTATATAAGAGTTTTGAATTAAATAAAATGTTTAAAGACCGTGGATCTTGGTTCAACAAATAACATGAGATGAAGTGGGTCATCAAGTGTTAAGTCCGCTAGTTCAATATACCAGGTTCGATATTTGTTATCTGTCGGCATAATTCCCTATGCTTCGTAGTTGATAACTATAGTCGTTAGATAATGAGAAGAAAATATTGAAATTTCTGAACTGAATTTGATGAGTATTTTGAACATTTCATATAGAGGTATGTAAACAAGGGTCAAGAATTGAAAACTCTGTACTATTCAATTTAAAGTCGGCCAAAGTTATATTTATTAAGAGTAGATGGTTATATATTTCAGGAGTTATAGTCAAACTCAGACAAAACAATGGAAGAAAGTGATGAGGTTTCAATTGGCTTTGAAGACATGGCAAAGGAGTTATGTATTTCAGTAGATGCTGCCATTATTGTCGAGTCTAAATAGTTCTGTTTAATGACAGAGGCTTGACTCTGGCTGTATTCTCAGAGTTGTTCCTGCTAGAAAACCAGATCCCATTTTTCATTCTGGAGCTGAGAGTTGCGGAGAAAGAAGATTGAACTTCAAAACAATGTTAGATCTTTCCCATATTCAAAGCATGTGGAGAAGGAAATTCATTTATTGCAAGGGAGCCATCTATTAGACTTCGTTTGACTTTGTAATCTTCCAAATGGCACGAACCAGGAACTAAACAGCCCCCGAATCCTGAGAGAACTCTCTATGCCCACAGCAACCGAGCTTGATCAAGCTGGACTCAAGTTTGATCACCAGGATGCAAGTCAAAGCTTATTCATCATAAAATTCAATAAGGGGGTTCTGCAAATTCCAAAGTTGTTCATAAATTCTGGCGGCCGAAGCTACTTCCTAAACATGATAGCCTGCAATGTCCTAATGTTTATGATAATTATTATAACGACTACATTGCATTCACGAATTTATTAGCCAGTTCTTCCAAACACGTCAAATTATTGATTCAAAAGGGTGCACTTGAAAATTTGGGATATAATTGCAAGAGGATATTATATCTTCTAGGCAAACTGGATGATGCAATTATGGTCTGGCCAGAGAATTTTAACTACGCGAGCCTTGTTCAAAAACTGAATGAATACTACAGTGTCCGTCGGCAAAGATGGAAGGCCATGCTGAAGCGAGATTATTTTAGTAATCCATGGACCGTAATCTCAGCTAATGCAGCAGCTATTCTCCTTATCTTCACTGTGATACAGGCTGTGTGCTCTATACTGCAAGTTTAAACTATTAATACATACCATACTTTCCGTTGTATCCTACAAAATGCTGATTATCCGGAGAGCATCAAATCCACCGCTTTCATTTGCTTTGAGAAGTGTTGGAAAAAGAAATATTTGATTATTCCGACTATTTGTGTTTTCAACATTGTTTTTAAGATTTTTATCCCCAATTCAACAAGATTAGTTTGTAGGATCATAAATTTGGAAGAATTTAATATAGCCTTGACTAAAATAAGTAACATATCATTGTCGAATGCAATTATAACCTTATCAAAAAAAAAAAATCAAAATTATCAAGCTCAACCTTAAACTAGATAAGTTTCAATCACTGTAACACGGACGGGTGAGCACATCACGGGCCACAGGCAAACGTTCCAATATTGGGAGAGGAGGCAGGCTCTTATACCATGTTAAGAATATGGGTCTAACTCACCTGAAAATCCGAGTTGACAAGTGAGGATTGCCCAATCTTATAAAGACTACATGCTCCTCACTCCTATCCAATATGTAATTAGCAATTGTTGCTATGAATATAGCATTTTGAAAGAGTGATTACTGGTAAAATGAAAAATAATCTTTATTATTCGTATCCTGTTAGAAAAAAGGCAAAAATTTTTTTTAGAGAATTGACAAATTTTTTAAAGCTTCTTTGACCTTAATATGCTTAATTCTCTTAACCTAACTTGGGTTCTATCCATCTTAGAGCATAAAAAGAAGTTCTAACAACATTTTCTTATTGAGAAGATAGAACCTTTTAACCATGTTGAAACATGTAGTATCATCTTTGAGACGATTCGATGGATCAAGCTAAATAAACCAGGCTACAATCAGGTTTGAACTGGTTTGAACATGGCCAAATTGACGCCAAAACATGAGGGAAAATGTAAAGAATGGCCTTTTTTTTTTTTTGGGTATTGACATAAGTGACATATTTTAATTTTAAGTAACTAATAGGCTTTCATGTGACACAAATAGCCCTTTTCCCTTAATATTTTAACTGTCATTAACATCTACACTGTTTCATTTTTTCTTCTTTACTCCTCTTCGTTGGTTTTTCGACAACCGTCGTCAACGCTGTTACGTACAGACCAGTTGTTTCTCATGCACCGCCAAGAGCGCCACCCTCCGACAAATCAACTAGCACCATCCACAACATTGTACGGAAATTGGTTGATTAATTAGATTATGAGCCATTTTTATCATTTTTTTTTGTTAAGAATGATCTTTTTTCGACTATTTGTTTGAAAAAGTCATATTTGCCACTATTTGTTAAAGGGAGCTATTCATGATTTTCAGGATTTAAAAAAAAAAGGACCATCTTTCTAAAACATAAGAGCTTTCAAATCAATCTGAAACACCAACTCCTCAATTTGACTCAACACAATGAATCTAGAACTTCCCCAAATTTGCGATTCAAATATTTTTTATTTAATTGCCAATAAATTGAAGGTTTGAACTAGTTAGAACCGCTAATTTGAGATCATATAATAGACTATATGTGAATAGTGAACTACCGGTTCACAAATTGTCAAATTGCCAAGCGAACCCAGCTCAGTTCGTGTGCAAACTTCCATTAAATCGTGAATTGTTGGTTTGCGAATTGACAATTCATGAACCACGTTAGGTTTAAAACTAAAATGCCATGTATTTTTGTTTTACCAAAATGTATGACAACTTGATCCTTATTCTATTCAAATTTAGGTTATGTACGATAAATGTTGCCACTTATAGTACTAGCTTAGAAACTGCTTTCTACCAATTATTAATAGGAAAAATTATATGTAGAAAAGTAGAATTGCTAAATAGCAAAAAATATCCAACTAGGAAACAAGAAGATAAAACAACAAAATCAGATTGAATTGAAAACATGGGCAAAATGAGAAAGATGGGAAAGTCATGTTAACACCAAAAAAAGGTAAAAGATGTGGACGGACTATTTAAATTCATTGAAGAAAAGAGTTGTCCAAATCAGAATGTGTTCTGTTATAGTTTAATTATGAATGAAGTTCTTTATTAAAAAAAAAAAAAATTCATTGAAGAAAAAGGTCCATTATTATGTTATTCGTTCTAATGTCTGCCTATAAATGGCCTTTTTGAAAATCAAATCTAAAAATGCAAATATTCCATTATTACTTTGCCTTTTTATTTATTGTATTGTGAAAAGAAATAGACATTCTATCCCAATAGTAAAAGAATGAGAGTTGACGCAATGAGCACTCAATCACAGTACACGAACATGGAAACCTTATTTCAAAAACGTGCTTCAGTTTTTACTCATGGACTCATTTAAAACATGTCAAATTAAGAAAATGTTTGGTGGCTCACATTTCACACCATCAGCTTAGGACGGACATTCCACGTACGACAACTCCAGTAGATCTTTCACTTTCCATTCCAAAAAGTGGTTTAATAGTTATTTTGAAATCGGTATCCAAAGTCATTACTCAGACCGTTTTTTCTGTAATCCTATTGGGTCTACATTAATTTTATGCTATTATTAATTACTATCTCTGTTTTTTTTATTTTTTTATATTTTTTTTTATGAATATCAAGAAAATCAATTTTTTATCATTACCAAGGAAGAAATAATAATAATAAATTATTAAACATTTATAAATTTTTTACAAAATTTACTATATAAAAAAATTGTAAAAAATTAAAAAATATACATATAAAAGAAAATATAAAAAAATAAAAATTACGAAGGGAGTAAAAATTAGGATAAATGCGGTATTAATCTCATTATAATGTGTCCATTTTAATGTGAAGTCGCTTTTCCAAAAAGCATGAGATCCTGCGGCTGACCCTTTGAACAAGGGAACCGACCCAACGTAAATTCACCCTCTAATATATGCTTTTAGTGCATTGCATCTATTATTATTTATCAACACCAATTAAATTAATATGTTTAAGCATTAATTATTTCTTACACGCAACTAGCACGAAACTTCCTTACAATTTTAACTTTAATATGAATGCTCATATGTAATATAAACATATATGAAATAGTTAGTCTATCACTAACATAACAATAACTTTTATGAAATTAAACGTTTAAAAGTAGAAGTCTACAAACAGAAAATTGATTCTTTCAAAATTGATCATTATTACATGAAGAATTCATGTTTTAATAATTTCTTAATTAAAGTATAAGTATACATCTTTGGCTGGTTAAAAAAGTGAAAAATAATGCATGTGAAAGAAGTGAACCTTTGAAATTGGAAAAATAAAGGGATAATATAAAAAAACTCTCTATGTTTTGACTATATTGACATTTTTCTCTCTGTCTTTTTTTTTTTTGACAAAAAACCCTTGCATTATAATTCCGTGGACAAAAATACTCTTTTGTCTATTTTTTCTGTCAAAATAACGGTTGAAAGACCAAAATATAATTTTACGGACCATTTTGAAAAAACTAAAAAAATAAGGGACTGTTTTGAAATTTTTTCATCTCCTCCTTGAGTTGAACGGAAATAGTCCTAGATCACCGAAAAACTCAACTTTCAATTCTGGCGACTAAATCATCCAAACTTTACATCAAAATGAAGCTTAGAATGAGAGGATTCAGAATGTACTTTTCAACTGGACGAACAATGGTCGAAAGGCGTCGGAAAATATATCGAAAAAGACTGCGATCCAAATAAGCTCGATACCCAACCCGCCGATATCTTCTTCTCCAGCCACAGATCGGCGGTAAGCCCGATACCAATTGAAAGCTCTCTTCATAAGTAAACGATTAATGCCTTTACTTCCATAATCGGACACTGGAGGACGCCGAAAAATGTATCTGAAGATTTCGGATTTCAGTGAATGGTGATGTGAACAGTGCCTTTAATTTTCTAGGCACGAGTATGGCTAGCTTCGTCAACGTCTCACTACCGTGTTAACACCCTTGAACTTGCCAGAAGATAGGCTTCGCAGCAGTGGGGCACGTCGGCTGGGATGGACAGTTGTGCTGGTGGTCAAAGCGTGGCAGTCCATTTTCTCTCTTTTCCTCCCTCTGTTTTCCGTTCAACTCAAGGAAGGAGATGAAAAAATTTCAAAACAGTTCCTTATTTTCTTAGTTTTTTCAAAATGGCTTATAAAATTATATTGTGGTCCTTTAACCATTATTTTAATAGAAAAAATGGACAGAAGGGTATTTTTATCCACGGAATTATAACACATGGAGTTCTTTGTCCAAAAAAAAAAAAAGACAGTGAAAAAAATATCAATATGGTAAAAACATAGAAAGTTTTTTTATATTATCCCAAAAATAAATTAAAGATTCTATGTTTGAGTCCTTCCAATTGTTTATTAAATAATATGAAGCAGCTTTATATGTTCGTACCAGCTCATAATAGGTACCGATATTTAATAACTAATAATTAATTTAGGTTGAAGTTTGGTAAAAAAATCAATAGAAGGTGTTACTAAAGTACAATTATAATTATATACTCCCTCCGTTTCATTTAGATAGCAAAAGTTTCCTTTTTGGGCGTTTCATTTAGATAGCAAAATTTCCCAAGATGGTAAGTTTTGAGTGTAGTGGGAAGTGGAAAAAGTCTAATTTACCCTTAACATTGATAGAT
>CATIWJ010076590.1:0-13339 GCA_949640765.1 Croton laevigatus | reverse complement strand
AAAATAAGGTTTGATACTTTAACTATAAAAATACCGGTAAATTATTTTATTGCATGCATATTAAATTTCTATTGATTTATTTTGAATAAATGCCATTTTGTTAAATGAGATTTATGAATTTTATGAAAAATAATGTTTGAGGATTTAATTGTGATTTTGACAAATATATTAATTGTGAATTAAATTATGATTTTAAGAAAAATACTATTTGTGAATTAAATTGTGATTTGGGAAATATATTATTATGTGATGAAATTGTAATTTGAAATGAATGGAGAATGTGCCTTGAAAATAATTATTTTGCTCTACTTAGATTAGTTGAACCAGTGAGATAAGGGTATGATGCATCATATACTGAGCAGTACTGCGAACCACCCAATTTAGATTTTTGGGCAAAAATAGAATTGAAGGATTTTGGATACGGCCGCTAAATAAATTGACTTTGGTCAAATATAGGATACTCTGGCTACGGCTTAGAGTCATCTGAGAATACAGAAATAAATACAGTAGCTTTATCCCGGCGTTCACCTAATTCTTAGTAGAGCCAATCGAAAAATGAAATTGAGTTCAATTAAATGTGGTTTCTTTATGATTTATTTTGAATGATTTTGATATTTATCATTTCTATTTCATTAAATGGTTATTTATTTTTCTTAAATTTTTATGTGTATGTAAATATTATTATTACTGTTATTTTCATAGTTAAAGTATCCACTGAGCGAAATTGCTCAGCGATTTATTATTTGTAACTCGTAGGTATTGAAGAGGAGCCGACTTTGCAAAACTAGTTTTCCGCCAGTCGCCAGCCAGTACCAGGATTTTTATCCGTTAGGGTAAAAATCTTTTATCCTATTAGAAATCGGCATGTATTAATTAAAGCACTTTCGAACTAAGTGTGTTATTTTGGTACGATTATAATTGTTTGTTTTGGACATTACGGTAACTTTTAATTTGGATTATTGAACCGAATTAAGTTTTTAACCTTAGCATAAAATAATTGAATCCCTTTTAAATAATTATTTAATAAATACCGATAATTTAGAAATAAGAGATAGTTGTAGCACTCCTATAGACTTACTGCAGTAAATCTATAAGGGGCGTTACACGGTAAGGCGACCTCTTCCTATGCTAAGACAAGAGCAACCTCCCCTGGACTAAGTATGGGCGATCTTACCCTATGTGTATTGTACATGATTATTTCTTTAGGTATTCATTATTTAATTTTATAATAATTTAAATTTTTATTTAATTATATTTATTAATTATATAAAAATTAATTATAGAAAATACATAAAAAATTTAGTCTTAATTAATTATATTTATAATAATAATATTTTTTTATTAGAATATGATTTTAATTTATTAATCAATAATTATATTAATATTTTATTTAAATTTAATTAATAATAAAAATAGTATTCTTTATTAGGATGTGATTTGAATATAATTGATTAATTCTTGAAAGTCTAAAAGTGTGATTAGTTCTGACAGAGGCCTGATATTGGCCTTATATAGGCAGTGAAGCTCTGATATTTTTGCATCCAATAGGATTTTTTGGGCCTCTTGAATCTCGAAGCCCAAAAGACTCTTAGATTTTTTGAGTCCAGCAGGTTGACCAGTAGGTCAAGGTCGGTAAGGCGACCTCTTCCTATGCTAAGACAAGAGCAACCTCCCATGGGCTAAGTATGGGCGATCTTACCCTATGCCCAGGTGGTGGGGGGGGGGACCACTACTCAGACCAAGTATAGGGTAACCACACCTTTCGAGGGATCCCAAACTCAAAGGAGGCTTGCAGATGTCCCCCTCAGTCCAAGTCATTCCATGTCTTGGTCAAGCTAGTTAAAAGTCGCGTTCACCATTCTAAGTCACGACCTCCTTTCTCCTTAAAGTTGAAAATTTTGGCAAGATCGATGTTCATCCTAAATTCCAGAACCTTCTGCCTAAGCAACGCTTCGGTAGTTCTGGCCAATTACTCCGTTAACCATCGCTTATTAGACATATCGCTAAGGGCACACCAGTAATTAGGGGTCATAATTGCACCTGGAAACCTGTGTCCCTCTTTGGTTATAAAAAGGTCATTCCTCGTTCATTTCTCACATCTTGCTTTCAAAATCTTTTGGCATCTTTAATTAAAATGTCATTCTTTATTAGAATTTGGTTTGAATATAATTGATCAATTATGAATAATTATATAGTATTATTTATTAGAATATGGTTTGAATTTAATTAATTAATAATTAAAATAGTATTTTTTATTAGAATATAATTTTTATTTCATTAATTAATAATTAAACTTATATCCCTTATTAGAATATGATTTAAATTTATTTAATTAATTATTATAAATAATTATACAAAAATAACTTTAACCTCAATAATATTAATTTTATTAGGGCATTATGGAAAAAACCAATGTTTCACGTTCGCTCTTTTACATATATTATATTGTATTTTTTCTTTGTCATATTTTATACTCAATGAATTATTACAGCTACTTTCCCTTTGCCTTTTTTTATCATTTCTTGCTATATAGTAACAGTTTTTGAAGTAGTTTTTGCGTTTAGATTGGTCAAAATACTAAAATATATTATATTTTAATTCTTTGTAAAATAATTTTTAAGATAACTTTTAACTATTTAAATAATATTTTATAATAAACTATTCCTTTATCTTTTATTTTTTATTTTTTTATTATTTTGTAAATAGTTATTACAAAAAGTTAACTCCTAAATGTTACTCAAACTTAAAAAAAATAAAAAAAACACTATGAAACAAAATTAGTTTTATCAAATTCAACCTTTATATATAAATTTGAAGGAATTTGATTAAGAGGTAAAAATTCAAAGCGAAGTTATGGTACATTGTGAATGAGACATATAGGAGCATCCTGTGGATCCAATCTAACAACTTATTTCACTCCTTTATATGATTCCTACACTTATATATTCATTGCCACAAAAAATTGCAGTTGTATCTTCCATTATTGAATATTAATTAGGCAGTAAATTCAGCTAAACTCTACACCCACCTCTTAATTATCACATTATTCATAATATTACATTGCTTAGTTTAGCCTCTTAATCTCATTAATTTTGGAGGTTAGGGTAACTCTCTTTCTCACTTTGATATATTGACCGCGGATTTAATTTGTCTGAACTAACAAAATCCACTTCTTTAAGTTACTTACTTCAATTCAATTTCAATAAATATCTATCTAAAATCATTTAAGTATAATAAAAAAAATCAATAATTAAATAGTTTAAAGAAATAGAGATACTTTTATTTTGAAGAGTAATAATCTCATACTTTCATTCATAAAAATAAATCCTAGTCAAACACTAAGGAATAGAGTTCCCAATGCTTAGATGCGTAAAGCGAAGGGAAGCTTGAATCAGAGAATGAACGCTACTATTTCTTGCCTACATATCCGCCCAAAAGACACATTAGGTAGTTCTAATAAAAAGCCTAAGAGAGTAGTAGCCTAGTGGTAATGCATCTTTTTTTTAAGACTGGAATTCCGGTTTGAGGCTTACCTCAATCTTTTTCCCCACAGTATAATTTAAATTTTAAAAGAAAAAGTAAATGTATCCTAAAAAGAAATAAATATATTACAAAAAGAAGTAAACAAATTATAAACAAAATGTAAATTTAGCATGTGACATTAATGCGATTTATGAAAGCTAAAAAGACAGTTTGTAAGTATAAAAACTAATAAAATATTGTGATATGATTAAAAATAGAAGCAAATTGAATACTTGATTGGAAAATTCAAAAGGAAAATTGGGTTCGTATATTGAATTAATACAAAGGAAAAATTACTACTGACAAAATAATAATTTTCAATTATAAAAAGAAGAAGAGAAAAGAAAAAAATAAAAGAAGAATAAAGAGGATTATGAAGACTTATTAATAAATTGACTCAATTTGGTTATGAAATAAAAAGAAAGGGATTAAAAAGGAGAATTCAAAAATTGAGAATTCAGA
This sequence comes from Croton laevigatus, assembly GCA_949640765.1. Classification (NCBI taxonomy): domain Eukaryota; kingdom Viridiplantae; phylum Streptophyta; class Magnoliopsida; order Malpighiales; family Euphorbiaceae; genus Croton; species Croton laevigatus. Next base: position 9,355 of record CATIWJ010076590.1, on the reverse strand, counting down.
GAATTGAGAAATGGAACAAAAATAAATAAAAAATTTGGAAAATGAAGGATAAACTGAGAGAGAACCTAGCAACTTACAACCACCGTTCGATCTCCTCACCACAAACTAATGGTACCAATCAACTAGTCATGATTCCATGAACAAGAGAAACAATCGATTTAGTGGCCGGAAGGTTAAATTCCAACTGGGTCAAGGAAGCAGGTTAGGTTCAGCCCGGTTTTCTGTTTGATGTATTTTATTATCTTCCGGGGTCTTGACGGTCAAGATAATTCCACTAACCAAAACTTGAGGTCAAAACAAATCTAACAGTATATAGTTTCCTATTTTTGGTCGCTAGAACGCTGATTATAGTTCGAGTTTAAATTTGGATTAGGTACCCTCAAGTTTAGAGAATCGGGTGGAAAATATAACTTAAATGGCATCATTTCGCCCTTTCTAGGGCGAATTGATGTTGGTCAAAATGGTGGTCAAAGACGTGTTTTGGGCAAATTATGTCTTTGATCCCTGGATGCTCTAGGATAGTAATATGGTCCTTGAACTTGTTTTATCTTTTCAATTTCACCCTTTAAGTTAAAAATAAATATAATTAAGGTTTATTGTGGAATTTAATTAATTAGTTGAGTTATCTATAGCCACAAAATAATCTTCGTACCACCACAACACTACATAAATTCTGGCCAAGTCAAGGATTCCAGCTTACAATCTTAAGGGTCGCTTTGCACACGGTTGGTTGATTTCAAGAAGCATGTTTTCCCGAATTGTTATTGTATTCTACATACTCCGCTATTGTCAAAAGAATGACTTTTTTACCTATCATCAATACATTGCGGCCCTATTAGAAATGAGATGCATATATTCTTCAACTAGTATAGTCACATCCTCAGGAGAGATGGCAGAACAAATATTAAGCACAAATGATTTAACAGTTCCAATTGTAGCAGCAATAAACAAACACTTTATATAGTTTCCCCAGGAAGTAACTCTTTAAGGGCATTTTTACAACACGGCTCACATATTAGACTGTTGCAAACATAAGAAGCAGTAGAAGAGTATGAGATTATGAAACATTTGGAAAGCACGAGAGTATGAGTTTCTGAAATGAAAACAAATTAGATTTTAAATTAAAACATGTTTTGAAAGAAGAAAATCAATAAGAGCTCGACATAAACCGTTTCTAAGCAATTGCAAAGTAATTCAGTCTCGGTAATTGTCAAAGAAAGGAACTAAAAGTTAAAGATGCCATCGGAATTTTTCTCTAAAATTGGCAAATAATAAGTGTGCATGTGCTATTAAGTCTGCATTGATGTTTGAAGGGACGTAACATATAGACGTTGCATTATATACACAATTGTTCTTACTCTAATTTTTTTGTTTTTTTTTAAATGTAGTTATAAACTCACGCACTCAGATGTGGATAGAGAATTCAAACTCAGTCTGTTAGGACTTTAGGACAAAGGTATTACTACCTCTGCTGGTCACCAACCACTTGTTCTTACTCTAATTACTGCAATCAGATTGGAAAGACAAATAACAGCATAAATATAACTTTAGAAATAAAAATAACACTAGAATTTCTAGCTTAATTTTAATCATCAAGTGCTTCAATGCAAATGATCCTATAGATAAAACCACTAATTAATTGAATTAAGACAAAGCTTGGTACAACATAGTGCTATGTAATTGCAATTATTCTTTGTGCTTTTTCTTCGTAATGTTACATAAACCATTTTTATAACTTGAGTGTCAATCACAACCACAAAATAACATTAAAGAAACCAAATTTAGAGAACAGTAAAAATTGAACTTTGAATTAAACAATACACAAACAAATCATTTCCATCTATTCACTAAACCATAAATCATATCACAACTATATAAATTCAGAAATTGGTGTCAAACTAAACCAGACAAGAAGATTATTAAACTGAGACTTAAATACAAATAAAAAAAATAGCAACCGCAGGAAGTTCAAAATGAAAAATGAAAACCAAACAAACAATATGTGAAACCAATTTCAAATGAGATTTTCACAATCAAAAGGCAATCTTCAAGCTAGATGTCTAAGGAAAATGTTTAAGGTTTTACCTTGAGCCCTCAGAAACTCTGAAATCCGAATCATAGGAGACTTCCGAGATTCTTCACAAAGGTCTTTCGCCCATATAGATTTTCAGTCTTGATTTTATAGTTTTCTTAAAATGGATTTTAGATATTTATTTGCTGATTTGAAATGGGTTTCATCGTTTTCTAAATTTTGTTCTTTAAAATCATTTTTAAAGGCAAGGGAATAGCTCTCCTCCTCCATTTATTAACAACACTAAAACCTTATTGCCACTCTACCGCTACATAAATTCTGGTTAATTCAAGGATTCCGACTTACAATCTTGAGGGAAGCTTTGCACAATGTTGGTTGATTTCAAGGAGCCTGCTTGCCAAATTATTATTGTGTCCTAGATACTCCGCCATTGCTAAAAGAACAACTTTCTTCCTATCAATCAATATATTGTGACCACAGAAGCATACAACACCATATATATTAATAAATTTCTGTGTAACAATTGATACCCAGTAATGTTTCAATTCATCTTCAGAACAAAATGATATTTGGGAATCGTTGAAGGGGGGGAAGGGGAAGGGAAAGGGAATAGTAGTAAGAAGATCCTGATTCGGAATATTTTGAAATTTACTTTTCTACCTTTCCGATTAATCAAGTTTAGTTTGGATAGAAAATAAAACACTCTGTTTTTCCGTTTTTTTAGTTTGCGTAATTTCTTTCAAAGATAAAAATTGTGATACATTTCCAGCTGAGATGTAGTCACATTTTTTTTTTATAAAGTTAATTTTATGTTGAAATACTTGTATGGAGATGTTGTCACACTTTTTTTTATAAAAGTTAAAGTAAGCCTAAGTAAATTTGATTTGATTTATCGAATCGAGCCGAATTAGATAAACCGACAAAAAACTCCATCATTTTTAACCATAAACTAAATCAAATATTATCGTTTAATCAAATTTTTAATTTAGTTCGATTCGATTCGGTCTGATTTGTTTTTCAAATTCTGCTCACCCCTACATCCAATTTTTCAACTCCTCAATTTGGAGTGTTGGGTAATGACAATATTACATTCTATTCAAACAAATAAAGTACTATTAAATTTTAAAATTACATTACCTTTCTTAAAAACAATAAAATTATTCTTAATTTGCTCCATCTTTCTTCACATTACATTAATTTAATAACCTTTGCACTACCTCAAAACAAACAAAGGCTAAAGTTTCTGCAGCAAATCCTCAACGAGACTGAGTAGGGAGTAGAATTATCACGGTTTGGTTAAAAAGAAAAAAGAATGATCACGGATCATGTATCTGACAAATGCAGATGTTCTGAAGGCATGTGTACCCAAAATGCCACGCAAAACGACATTGAAGATTGCATAAGATGACATATTCTGCTTTGATCCAAGTTCCGAAATAAAACCTCCGGATCAGATTATGAATATTTCGATGTGAGTGGCCCATCGATTTCCACGACAGCCATGTTACCAATTTCAACTCAGCATAGTGTTGGAGGAACTTGGAAGTTGAAAAACCCTTCTTAAACCCGTCGTCGCCCTTTTATCGCTCACCCGTTATCCCTTTTCCTGCTGCTTCTTCAATGGCTTCTTCCATATCTAGATTTGCAATTAAAGATTGCAACTTTCATGCTCGTGATGCTATTCATCGACCAAACTCTTGTTTCCTTTCCAGTCGACTACGATCTCATCTGGGTATGGTTGGTTTCCACTTTTTTACCTCTGTTTGCTTTCTGGGTAATTTTTTATTTTGCCTTGTTGTAACAGATTGTATATCATTTTGTAATGCAATTTTCATTTGCTTCTAGATTATTTTTTCCCTGTGCTTGTGTGTTTTTGCTGTTTATATTTTCTAAATATGCTTTTGTAAACTATTGAATGGTATAAGACTTGAGAAGTGGGATTTCTGCCTCTGAAAATGGAAGAACTTGTGCAAGCCAATGTCAGATGCCAAGGCATGTTTTTGCTGTTGCAGCCCGTTCCAGAGTCTTTACAACTTCGAGGTAATTTTTGTAACTTGATTTTCATGTGTTCAATTTTATTATCATGATGTTATGATCATTTTATTGAGCTCTTCTTTAGCCATCATTTGCTCGGATTCTTTTCTTTTGATTCATTTTCACATCAAGGTTCATAAATTCATATGTTAAAAGTTCGTGGACGGGCTTTTCTTCACCAATAGAAGTTCCTTTTGCTAGTATTTTAATTCTATCCATTTCTGACCCACCTTTTCGCTCCATTTGAGACTGCTTTGTACTTTCAGGAACTTACAGATTTTGTGCAAGGCTGCCACAAATGTGTCTGGTGATCTTTCCGGTAGCACTCCTAGTGGATTGACCACTTATGAAAAGATAATTGAAACTCTTACAACTCTTTTCCCTGTGTGGGTATGTTTCATTTTCTCATTGTGCAGTTTGATTAGATATCAGAAGCTCCTTGATTGCCCTTGATAGCAAAACTCAATCTTTCAGGTGATATGTATATTCCTGAATATTGCTTCTCCTTACTAATAAAATGTTTAAAACGTTTACTGGTGAAGACAGGTTATATTGGGTACTTGTGTTGGAATCTATAAGCCTGCTGCGGTAATTTTTTAGCATTTGTAATACTAACACTGATGCTGTGCTTATGAAAATGATATTTTTCGCTTAACCAACTGTTGGTGCCTTTCTACAGGTTACATGGTTGGAGACTGATCTCTTCACCCTTGGTTTGGGTTTCCTCATGCTTTCCATGGGTTTGACTTTGACATTCGAAGACTTTAGACGATGCTTAAGAAATCCATGGACTGTAAGAACTATAATTCATCTTTTGTAACAACGTTAATAAAACAGATAATTATTCGATGTAAGTCTCTTTCATTTGCATTTCCTGTAAACATTATATGTTCAATTCTTACAGGTGGGTGTTGGATTTCTTGCTCAGTACCTGATCAAACCAATGTTAGGCTTTACTATTGCAATGGTATTTGTCCACAACTTTTTAGAATAAGGTGTCATTTTCTCCATTGACTTTGTTCCTCTGTCTTTGCATGCTGATATATTCAAGATTAACCAAGAAGAAATTGATTAACGATAACAATGACACCATTGATATACATTCTATATCTCTTCGTTGAATACTGGAGAAAGTAGTTACTAACATGATTCTAATGGTTTTTAAAATGGTAAATGGACCATCATATTTATGTGGTCTTCTCTTATGAGCCCTCACTCTTCTGCATAAGGATGAACTTCATTAACATTACCATCGCTAACCGCATTCTTTCTGATTTTCAGACTCTTAAATTGTCTGCTCCTCTTGCTACCGGTCTTATTTTGGTCTCCTGTTGTCCTGGAGGTCAAGCATCTAATGTTGCAACCTATATATCGAAAGGAAATGTAGCACTTTCAGTCCTCATGACAACGTAAGAGCAATTTTCATCCTATTCTGTGATTCAAATATGAACGGGATTTGTGTGATTTACATGAAACTGAAAATCTACTTCATATTTGAGACCAATTTTCTTTCCCGGAGCAGGTGGTTGCAGCCTGTAGTTCAGAAGAACTGTTTGCGAAAAATCTACATCTATTATTAGTGTCTGTAAACTTTAAACTTTCATCCTAGACCTGTTTACTAATTTTCTTTGAAATTTCTGCAGGTGTTCAACCATTGGAGCTATCATCATGACGCCTCTTCTCACTAAGCTTCTTGCTGGTCAACTTGTTCCTGTTGATGCTGCAGTATGTTAGACTTGATGATTACCTCCCTAAACACATTGGTTCAGTTTTTGCAAGATGAAATGTATGATTGGAGGAAACAAACATACTAAACTATTGATGTTTCAGTCGTCTTCATGGCTCCCTTTCATAATCCATTGACAGCTGGCACTGTCCATGTCAAGAGTAATTAAAATGCAAAGTGTGCATTAAAAAAAATGCAAAGTGGATCTCCAGCTAGTGAAATTATTGATATGTTGGGTTTTGGTAGATTCTCTGCCAGAATGAATTAATGCATGTATAGGATGGCAGTTAAAGGAATGAGTTTCCATTCTAAAATCTGGAAATTGTTGATAGCTGTACCCATTTCATGAGCAACCATTCATATGATGACAGTAGTATGACGTGTTCACAATTAAATGATTAAAACTGAGAATCAAAATATTAGAACTATGAAGGTGAAATATGCTGGAAGTTCTGTAGTCAAGGATGAGTAGAGTTCTTTTTTTGCATTATAAATACAAAAATATCTGGTATTTGATTTAAAAATGACTTCTCCTTTCCCTTGTTTTCAGGGACTGGCTATTAGCACTTTTCAGGTTGTTTTAGTACCAACTATTATTGGAGGTAATAGACAGGTGTTAAAAGAATCTATGCATTTATATTGGCTGCCCTGAATTTTGGCATTTCTCTGATAACTTTTTAGCATGCAGATTTGATCATCTACAAGTAACTCAAACCTTGCTTTTATTTTAGTGCTATCAAATGAATTCTTCCCCAAATTCACTTCAAAAATAATCAGAGTGACACCTTTGATTGGAGTTATTCTCACAACCCTGCTCTGCTCAAGTCCTGTAAGTTTCAAACATTCCTGCTGAAATACCTATATTCTTTTGGCATAGTTACTTAAGTAAAGCCTTATAACTCAAATCATTTTTATCTTTTTCTAAGATTGGACAAGTATCTGAGGTGTTGAAAGCCCAAGGAGCACAACTGATAATTCCAGTGGCTGTCCTACATGCTGCTGCATTTGCTCTTGGTTATTGGATGTCAAAAATATCATTTGGTGAATCCACATCTCGTACTATATCCATAGAATGTGGGATGCAGGTAAATATTAATTGCGATGATATATTAAGTCAATTATTTCCATGATGGAAACATTCAAACAGCATAGTAGTTTACTGCTTGTGAATTTGTGATGCTCATTCGGGTGCATTGGCCTGACGATTTTTTGCTCTCGTTTATGCATCTGAAGTTACTATATATGGAGCATGAAAGCAATAAATATAATCCAATTTCCTTGATTTAGTTGTGCTTGGACAATTTAGAAAATGAAGTGAAAATATTAAAAGAGAGAAGGATTATGTTGTGCAAGAATTGTTTCTAACCGGTTATCAGATTTATTTTAAACATGCAGAACAGGAAGATTTTTACTTTTGTTTATCTAGATGAATTCTGATGAAATAAACTCCTGAGTCAGTTTGCACTCTTAGCTTCTAGTAACATGTTGCTGTGTTAATCTGCAGAGTTCTGCACTTGGATTTTTACTTGCACAGAAACATTTCTCGAATCCTCTTGTGGCTGTGCCTTCAGCTGTTAGCGTTGTGTGCATGGCGGTAAGAATATTATCTGTTTATTATTAGTAGCAGTAGTAGAAGTGTAGAAGCACTTCCTTCCATTTTCTTATAATATTGGCTCTGGTGTTGCAGCTTGGTGGGAGTGGTCTTGCAGTGTATTGGAGGAATAGGCCAATTCCTGTTGATGACAAAGATGACTTCAAGGAATGATATAATGTTTTACTTTTTTTGAGTTTTCCATTTTAGCTTTATTACACGTGTTTTGACTTCAATTTTAGGTAGGTGGTCATAATTCATATGCCTTAAAAGGCAGAATACTCGTGTAACGTGCACTTTTTAATTGAAAAGAAAAAATGCCAACATTAAAAAAATTAAGTAATGCACGGAATTGTCCAAATGTGACGAAGTCAATATACATATTTTTAAATGTTTTTTTTATACAGTTTGCCTCTTGAACTTTGACAAATTTGTCTGATTAGGCTATTATTAGGTAATTTGAATGGCATAGTATAACTTCATTTTGGCATATTTTCGGTAACAGCGATTGAGACAGTAGTTAGAGGAGTTTTAACTTAGGTCAGGACACTAAATACTAATTTTGATTTATCGGTTATGTTGTGTTTTTAACGGTACATAGTCGTTGGAGGAGGGGTGTGTGAAAGGCTAACTCCTATCATGTTTAGGGTGCAAGTAGGGGTGTCAAACAGGTCAGGTCATGTTGGGTTCGTATTCGTGTCAATCAGATTCGGGTTGAAAATTTCTAAATCCTAACCTGATTTGTTTACCTCTCAATCTTAACATGATCTGTTTAGATAAATAGGTCAGAAAGTTCAACACTAATATGATTTGTGTCAAAAAGGTCGACTTGATTTGTTTAAGTTTTTTTTAAAAGATAAACGGTCCATCTAAAACTCATTTAACCTGCTAATTTCAAGTTGACCCTAATCCAGGTAACCTGATTTCAATATTAAAGCCTGTAATTTTTTTAACAAAACTAATTTTATGTACATACAAGATATAAAATAATAATAATAATAATTATTATTATGAATAGTAAACATGTCAATTTGTTGGTTGAGTTTTTCAACCTGAACCTAACCCATTTATTTTCAGGTCGGGTTCGTGTCGATCCATTTAATTAAACAGGTTGAACATCTTAACCCTAACCCGCTATTAACAGGTCGAATTCGTGTCGGGTTAGCAGGTCATGTCAGCTTTTGACACCCTTAGTATTTACGACCTTCAAAACCTAGACCAAACGTTGTTCCGCCTCTGTTTGGAAAAGGTCAAAGGCTATTTCACCTCCAAAGTCCAGATCTGCAGCTAAATATATATCACAGATGAAGAATCTTGTTGAACTGCTGAAAATTTAGTAGTATCAAAACAAGAGAGAAGCAGAAATCTAGGAAAATCTAGCTATACTGAACACCCGCAACCACAAGAAAGAAGAAAAGCAAAAAGAGAAAGGAGAGAGAGCATTGGTGGCATCTAGGGGTGTTCATAATCGGTTCGGTTCACCGAACCAATAAGAAAAAACCGACTCAAACCGAAAACCCATAAGAAGAAACCGAACCGAACCGAATACCTTGAAAATCGAATCGATATTATCGGTTAGTTTCGGTTTCATATAAAACCGAAATTTACACTAAATTAGTAAATGAGGTTTAAAACGACTACATTTTGGTCTAAAATAACTACCTTTTGGCAAAAATTCAACTGTTTTTGGCGTTATCGATCGGTTCGGTTCGATTCAAAACTGGCCATAATCGAATCGAACCGATAGTTTCAATTTGGTTCAGTTTTGAGCTGGCCATAACCGAAAACCGAAAATAACCGAAATTTCAGTTCGATTCGGTTCACAATTTTTTTTTAACACCCCTAGTGGCATCCTTTAAGGGTGGCAAAAGATGAAGGTCTCTGTCTATGAGAAGTGCTCTTTTAGCTATTAAGTTGTTAGTTAGATGGTTCCCTAAATTTGTGTCCTAAAAATTGTCATTGTAGTGTACAA